>RJWM01046747.1:0-12198 GCA_004363535.1 Dasyprocta punctata
CTTGACAGCAACCATAGTCACAAGCACATACCTACTTGCTGGGTCATCCAGCACAGTGTTATGTAGATATGTTGGCCAGTGACCATATTTTAAATTCTAAAATGCTGTATTTCACTGATTTTTAATATGTATATTTTATTTACATTTTAACATTTGTGAAAATGGAGTATATCTTACAATCAATGGCATGTTGTAGATTTGGCATAGTTTTTCTAAATGGTATGTTACATTTGTGACATCTGAAGTTTGCAAAAATAAGATATATATTATGCGTATCTTAAAATCATTTTCTTGGTTTCTGAGACCCAGTTAATACATTAATATAACAACTATAAAAAGTGACAATCTTTTTTTTTTTTTTTTTTTTTTTTTTTTGTGGCACTGGGGATCGAACTCATAACCTCTGAGCCAAACTCCTGGCCCTAGTTTTTTGAGTTAGGGTCACACTATGTAGCTCAGGCCGGCCTTGTGCTTGCGTTGTAGCCCAAGCTGGCCTCAAACTCACAACGTTTCTCCTACCTCAGCCTCCCAAGTGCTGGGATTAAAGGCGTGCGCCACCACGCCCGGCTAAAAGTGACAATCTTATCTGTGAATCTCATTATTTGCAATAGCTCTTGGTAGATACTGACATTAGAATAAAGTCATCACCCTGTGATTTTAACTCATATTTTACTGTTTTCTTTCATGTATACATATTTGTGGAGTTATCTTAAGGGTTTACGCTGGTGGCTTAGTGATAGAACCCTTGCCTAGCATGTGTGAGGATTTGAGTTTATTTTCCAGCATCATAAAAACCCAAAACCATAGGAACTTATCTTAAATAATTCTAATTTGATACAAATCAGTGACTTCCTTATAAATTTTCCTTCTGTTGCATATTCAGTCAATATTTGTTTAGAAATTTAGTGATAATATTTGGAGTTTTTCTTTCATTTCTTAGTGATCAGAGTTTGAATTCATTACTTCTCTATTCTAGCAATATGTTTTCCCCTGAGTTAAACTGGAGTAGTTTCTCTTCCCTATGCATAAAAATTTGTAGAAAGTTCAGCATTTTTAAGCCTTTCCTCTTCGGGAATTTCTTTCTTTCCTAGGGAAAAAAGAATTGAATACAATAAAACCTGTATGAGGTGGACTGAACAATGAATAATTACTATACTCAAATAAGGTTTCTGAGGGCCAGGAGTTTGGCTCAGTGCCTTAAGCGCCTGCCCTGGCAGGCGCGAGGTTGTGAGTTCAATCCCCGGTGCCACAAAAAAAAATAAATAAATAAATAAATAAGGTTTCTGATTAAATACAGTTTCTGTAATTTCTCAAATATATTCATTCTCTTTGCTAACACAGTAAGTATCAAATGTTTGAAAGAAATTGGTCCTTCTTGGTAAGTCATTTGTGACCACTGTCACTTCACCATCTGTGACCCACTGTGGTCACAAAGGTAGATCATCTGACAAAATTCTTACAGTTCTGAGGCAACCTTGATACTGCATCTTACCTTGTTCATACCATAGTACTCAGAAATGCCAGTATTTATATGAAATATAGAGAAAAGAAGCTGCTTGTTCTTGCGGAAACTCACCAGAAAATTCCACTGTAAAAATTGCATCAACAATAAATAACTTGAAGAATATTGGTTTGATTTATCACAGCTTCTAAAACAAAAAGGAAATGAAGCTCTGAAAAATTTTGAACTACTTATGCCACTCAACCATATTTCTAAAAGTAGCCATGCTCATGTATCAGTGCTGTGGTATGAAACAGTCTCCTCATCTGTGTGCTTTCCCTCTACCCACTTTGCCTTTTTTTTTTCAGGTCCATACATTCCGAGGGCCACACTGGTGTGAATACTGTGCCAACTTCATGTGGGGTCTCATCGCTCAGGGAGTGAAATGTGCAGGTAAGAGCACTTCCTTCCTCTCTGGATTGAGTCAGTGGTGGAGGTATGAGGCATAAGCATTAAGGAGATTTACTGTTAGGTACATAAACTATAGACTAGATCCTGGTTTACTCTACCTCACATGTAGTAAGCCACATTCTCGGGCAGCTACTTTGGACATGGATATTTTATCTGCCCTTGATCTTCTTTTGCTTGATGGACAGAAGACTAAGGATCTGGCTCTAGTCCATTGAAGAGAGAGAAATCAGCTTGTTTAAAAAGCCTGACAAAAGGAGAGAAAAGTAAGGCAGTTATATTTAATACTCGCCTTTGATGTTGCAGTAACTAAATTTATAAAAATGACTTTTTTAAAAAGCAGTATACTAGGACCTATGATTGTTGCCTTGGCAACTGAATTTTAAAGAAAACTTGTTTAACTGGATTACCATTGCAAAATTTTTGTGAAATCAAAGCTTAAAAAAAAATCTGAGTTTATCTTCAAAGATGGTTACCAAATTTTGAGAAAACCACATAGTCACTAATGTTTTCTTGGTGACATTTTGAGATCTTGGATATTCCAAATCCTTTCTGTACAATATGACCATGGTATTATAGATTTACATTTAGAAACTTTAAGATCTACACATAAGGAAATATCCAGTGTGGAAGCACATTTTTAAGACTGCTGGAATCTGTGTTTGCAATCATAATTAGCCACTAATACATGAAATTTTTTTGTTCTAATATCATGTCACACACACACAATGCAAGGATTTATTGAAAAACTTTGAAATGAAGTAATTACTTCCATCCTCTGAAATCCATTTGTGAGGTATAGATGAAAAACATGGCACGTGTTTAAATTAAAAATATTTGTTAAAATAAAAGACAATGTTGCCATTAATTCTCCTCAAAATACTCCCCCCTGCTTTGAATACAGTTATCCCATCATTTTTGCCACTTTTGGAAGCAGTTCTAGAATTCCTGTTTTGTGACTGTCTTTAATAACAGCTGAAAAAGTCAAGATTCTGCCATTTAATTTGTAAAACTAAAGTGTCTTCTTATATGTCTTCTAGCATATAGCTTTACACTGGAAAAGTATACTGAGTAAATTAATTCAAAATGGTAACTGTAGTAACTGTGAGTTTTATCACTGTAAATATCCTCATCTCTTGTGGCATGGTTTTAGAGTACTTTTATTGTACATTATGTACAGAAATTTCTGAGGTCTGGTTTCACATATTCCAAATTGGATTTTCTTTGTACGGCAAAGTATAATGTACATTGCATGAGAACGTTCCAAGTTACTCTTCTTTCAGTTACTATTCCCTGAGCATCTAGGCATATGTCATTATCCAGGCACATGCAGGAACTTCCCTGCCCCGAGACGGGGCTTCAGAATGCCATAGGTGTGAACCTTGAACTCTGTGGAAGTGTCCAGCAAGGAGAGCCAAGGCTTGGGCTGCAGTCGCAGAGGCTGCAGGAAAATCTTACTGTTATAGCTAAGTTATAAAGAGGAAGAATGAGAAGCCATCATTAAGAGGCTGTGGTTGTGCCTTTGAACTAGAGAGGCACAATGTGGAATGGAAAGTTTTTGAGAAGTGGTGGTAGTTAAACAGTCTGCATAAAGGTTTTTTAAAGGCAACTGGAATACTCTTTCCAAAGCAAAAATTGCCTGCTCAAGGAATGAGGGTTCAGTCAGCCTGGATTGCCTTTTTGAGCCATCCTTGACCAGCATACACTCTTTCTTAAGCATTTTACAACTGTCACTGACTTACTGGCTTTTACCAGAGTAATGATGTGTGTCATTTACCTTTTGTGAGAGTGAAGGCTATCAGCAGAGAACAGGTACAACATGTACAGATAACCTGTGGTAATATGCCACAGTCTAGAATCACATTTGAAAGAAACGTTTTGAAACATCTATTAGAGTAAAAAGAAGAGAAAGAAAATGATTCACCACCACCACCCCCACCACATCCCCACAGCCACCCACATGCATAGCCTCCACCCCTTACTGTGAATAAGGACAGGAATTGAAAGAAAAGCCTTGAGCAAGATTTTTCATTGCATTGTTTTATCTTGTCCTTAAAAGCATTATGTTCTGTGGCATTTGAACCGTATTAATGCATAATGCTAGCATATGTCAGCCCCTTTTTAAAAACATAGAGGGCCAAAGATTTAGCTCAGTGGCTTAAGTGCCTGCCTGGCAGGAACGAGGTTGTGAGTTCAATCCCCTGTAACAAAAAAATAAATAAATAAATAAAAATAAAAACACAGAGGGTTGGGGTTGAAATTCAAATAGTTCTGTTTTCTTTGACAGCTGATTACATTTGGATGGACAGTGGGGCACTTAGATCTAAAATAACCTTTTGGGCCATCTGTGTTATCTAAAACAAACCAGAAAATTAAAAACTTAATGAGAACATTTACTCACTATGGTAGGCTGAATAATGGCCCCCAAAGATGTTTTCTTCCCAGCCCCTGGGACTCGTGAATATATTACCTTTCAGGGCACTAGGAACTTGCAAGTGATTAACGATATCAAGATGGAAAGGTGACCCTGGATTGGAGTGGGTCCAGTGTAATCACAATTGGCAGTGGTTCATATAAGAGGGAGGCAGAGGATGAGAATCACAGGAAGATGACATAGGGACAACAGCAGAGATCTGAGAAAAGCAAAGATGCTATACTGCAGTTTCCAAAGGCAAAGGGAAGGCTATGAACCAAGGGAGGCAGGTAACCTTTAGGAACTGGAAAAGACGAAGACACAAGACATGGATGTCCCCTCCAGAGCCTCTAGAAGGAATATAGCCCTACTGATACCTTAATTGTAGCTCTTTTAATACATGTCGTTTTAAGCCCCTGAGTTTGTGCTAATTTGTTACAGCGACTTTAGGAAGCTAATACACTGGTGGGAGTAAACATTAAAGATATTATTTCCAAAGAGAAATGGCAGGCTTATTGTCCATTAAAAAAGAGATGTGTTTATCTATTTTTGATCCATAAGAAAGCTTGCTTTGTTCTGGGATTTTTTTTTTTTCAGAACCCACCCAGGCAAAAGAGAGCTTTCAGGAATTTTTAATGGAACATTGGCCAAAAGCAGCACCACCCCCACCCATGTTCTCTCCCCGCCCCGCACCTCTCTCTTTCTCAGTTGGGTGGTGATCAGCCCACCAGGCCAGCAAAGTTGCTGTAAGAATCAGATTGAATGCAGCTAATACTAAAACAGGCAAGCTTGGTCTCCTCAGGCCTGAAATCTCTAGTGTTGCAGCTGCACACACTATAACCAACAAGAACAGTGGAGGGGACAGACGGATGGTCTGAGAATGCTAAACATGCACTGCATGGATTTTTCAAAACCCAGCAGTACTAGGTAGGCATTAAACAGCATCATCTGCCAAAGCCTTCCCTTCCTCTGCTTCCTGCAAAGGGAGTAAAATAACATCACATGGGAATGTCTAATTGCAGCTGAGGAGTGATGCTTCTCTTGGTGTAAAGTATTTATGACCCAAGTAGGTAGCCTTTAGAACCTAAGGTTCAAAGGATGTTTGTTCAAACCAATTTTTCATCAAATTAGGTTTTTCTTTATGAAACATAAATAGGTTAAATGAACCTATTACCTAAGCACTATGATTGTCAAACATCCCTCCCTAGAAAAAAAGACCACTATTCCACCCGCATTCGTAAATTTTTTTTATCAGAATATTTTAAGGAGTTAAGGATGATATTTTTAGTTTTTTGAGGCAGGGTTGCACTATGTAGCTCAGACCGGCCTTGCGCTCGTATTGTAGCCCAAGCCGGCCTTGAACTCACAATGCTCCTCCTACCTCAGCCTCCCAAGTACTGGGATTAAAGGGGTGCGCGACCATGCCCGACTAAGGATGATAATTATTTTAACAAATATTTCAATTTAATATTGATTATTTATTAAGGCGACTTCTTATTTTTAGCCTGTCATTATCATTGCTGCCCCCAAGCAGAAATGGCAGCAGTTTCTTCCTGATGACTGAAAGTATTACATCAAATATATGAGCACTTTTAGATGGAAGAAAAGAGGAAGTAATATCTTTTAATTACTGCTTTCATTGTACCTAGAAATTGTGGTTGTCTAAGTCAGTGAAAATTTGAAGGCATTTAAGTTTTACATAGCTCCTTTTAGTCAACAGCAATATTTGTATAAATATTCCAAGGAATAAGATATTCCCCTTAATTTTGCTTAATGAAAATTACTTGTGATGAATATTAAAATATAAGCTATTTTACTTTTTATGGGTAGAAGAACAACATACATTCAAGAATAAAACTTACTGGCTGGAAGTGTAGCTCAGTAATTGGCCACGTACCTAGAAAGAAAGAAAGAAAGCTAGCTCGCTCATAAAGAATAAGTAATTATTTTTTTCTTTCAAATATATTACCATAATTATGTTATCCCGTAATTCTGTCAGTAGAATAATGCCAGTCATTCACTTTTTAAAAATGTCTTTATGCTTTCTAGATGTATACCATCCGTGTGTTTTAGAGAAATCAAGCACCAGAAAAATCTGTGGGTAACCTAATATTAGTAGTCTAAGTAATGGGAATATATTAAAGTATAGCCGGGCGTGGTGGCGCACGCCTTTAATCCCAGCACTCAGGAGGCTGAGGTAGGAGGAGCGTTGTGAGTTCGAGCCTGGCTTGGGCTACAACGCCAGCGCAAGGCCGGCCTAAGCTACATAGTGCAACCTTGCCTCAAAAAACTAGGGCCAAGAGTTTGGCTCAGTGGCTTAAGCACCTGTCTGGCAGGTGTGAGGCTGTGAGTTTGATCCCCGATGCCGCAAAAAAAAAAAAAAAAGTATAAGATGTCATTTGAATTTTTATTCCTCCTTTCATATATTTATTCTACACTGGCTAACTTGAGAAATTCGGAGAGAGAAATACAGTTTAATAGTAACATAAAAATTACCAAACCAAGAGAAGGCAACAAATGAAATCTTCTATAGACTTTCTTCCCATTTATAGTGTAGACCTTTCCAGAAAAAATTGAACCGTATAAAAGTTATATTACTTTAATAAATAAGTATGAAAACCAAATAAAGTCTTAATGGCAAACTGAAATATTGATATACTGTGAGTCTCTGAAGCAACAATTTTCAGAGTGAGCTCAAGGCTGGTATATTGCCCTGTGAACTTAAGGGTATAAATAAAATGCTTTATTTTAACATTTTTGCCCAATCCTATGGTTTTCTAAAGCACTTCATATATAATCCAGCCAAAAGTTTGGCCTTTGAAATTTATTGCTAAAATTTGAATATTTTTCTACAATTTTATATTATTCAAATAAAAGAATGTTAGTTTAAAGAACATTTTCCTTTCCCTAAATACCTAAATCTGAGTTCAGTCATCACTTTATTGAGCATTTACTGAGTCACAAGCAAGTTTAGGAGCCTGCTAATCTTTAATATGGGAGATGAGCCCTCACATTCAAAGGAAAAAGTATCAGACCTTTAATGCCATTCAGGTGTTTTGATATTATATAGATGCATCAAAATTTTACTGTTTATCTTTCTACTGAATTTCCACTTAGGATTTATATAGAGAGAGGGAATATGGCAAAAAACATATAATGATCACAGCTTTTTTTTCCAAAGAAAATAATTTTTATTGGTATGCTTCACATATACATAATGATCATATTCATCATAGGGAATTTGTACCTGTACATGATATAACTTGTTGTTTTGAAACAGAGTCTCGCTGTTCTGTTCAGGCTGGCCTCTAACTCACTATGTACCCCAGCCTGGCCTTGAACTCACAGTGATCTTCTTGCCTCAGACTCTCGAGTGCTAGGGTTACAGGTGTGATCCATGCATGACTAGATTGCTGCTTTTTAAAAGTCCTCCCAGATCAATCACAGATAGATAGCTGTAACATTCATTTGGGTAAGGGTTTTAAACTATGTATATATAATAATGGGGACAATACACATTATAAAATATGAGTTTGAAAATAGCAAATTCATCTTTAATACTGAAGAAAATAATTCAGAGTACATGGTGTACTGCTTTTGAAAAGAAACATGTATGACTCTGTGGGAAGAGCATAGGCTAGGAGTCAACAATCCAAGGTTGAAGTCTCAGTTCTGTCACTTGTCTGGTCAGATAACTCAAGTCATTTAGCCACTCCACCACATATGTTCATCTGTGAAATAAGTTGTTTTCCAACCTCACTGTGACCTGTATGTCCACACTTAAATTCTGAGGCACATCTATACTATTATTAAATTATAAGACTTTGCTGAATTTTACACATTTAAAACAAAATGTGAATTCTTCCAGTTGTAGACAAGATAAAAAAAATGTCTTTCACTTTGTTCCTCCCAGGAATTATAACACCTAACACCACAAAAAAATTAAAATTTAAAAATGTAACAAGAGAGCCTGAACAAGGTATTTGCATTAACTATGATAAGATTCTGACAGTTGGAAAAAAGAACATGGGTTCATGGGAACCTCAGGATCTGAGGAATGACCCAGCAGCGAGTTCCCTGGTGGTGTGTGTTCGTATCCCTTCTGTGTGTCCATGTCTGGGCACTGTAGATGCCCATAACCTATAAATACCAACAAGTGGGAAGAACAGAAAAGTCAGCTTTTCTCAGCAAGTGCACTGGGAAAAGTATAGCTCCACACAGTAGAAACCTTCTAGCCATACCTGCTGTTCTCCATGGAAACGCCATGGAAAAAGGCATATAGCTACCTCTCCCCAGTGAGTGTTATAGCAAGCTGCATAGTCTCAGCCATGTTTTCCAGTCCCACTCTGCAGTAGCTGTGGTGCACACTTGCAAATCTAAGGGCACAACCCTGGCCTCCACCCCTACCTTATAGTAACAAAGTGCTGCCCATCTTTGACTGAGCATGTGGGTGGCACCCTGACTTTTACCCACACCCTAAATAGAGTAGGACTCTAATAGACTAGCAGCACCATCTCAGCCCAAGTCTGTGCATGGAATTCTGTTTTCATCCCTGATCTGCAGAAATGAGGTTGCTGAGACCATGATCAGAATTCTGGTTTCCATGCCCACCGTCCAGTCCATTGCAAAACAGTACTCATCCCCAACTGAGTTTATGGGCCTACCCTGACATCCATCCTACCTGTCATAAGTGGCACCCCATGGAGAATGTGAGGGAGAATCCCACCATTTGGGTATCAAAAGTGATGCAGGGAAATAGCTTTACAAAAGTTCTAGAATCTAGCTTGACATTGGAACTGCAAGATACAACAGTGAGTGCAACATATACAATCTAAAGCTGATTTATCCTGAAATGGAAGATTTTCACTAGAACCATATTCTTAACCACTCAGAATTTCCAAGATAGAGACTGGAACTGCTTATTGTAGCAAGAACCAGGAAAATCTCAACAATCAACAGATGCAAATATCGAGATGACACAGACATTGGAATTGTTAGACAAGAAAAGAAAAGGAAAACAGCTACAATAAAAATGCTTCAGTGAGCAATTAGGAACACTCTGGAAACATACAATAAAGAACTAAAGGAAGTTTTGGAGCTGAGACATAAAATAACTGAAATGGACTCACCAGATAATGGGCTGAATCAAATGAAGATGACAGAGGATGAATCAGTAAACTTGAAGATAGATCAATAAAAATTACACAGTTCAAGCTGGGCATGATGGTATATACTTGTAATTTCATTTACTCAGGAGGCTGAGACAGAATGATTCCAAGTTTGATGCCAGGTTGAGCAAGATCTTGTTGCAAAAACAAAATGTAAAATGTCTAAGGATGTACCTCAGGGTTGGAGTACTTGCCTAACATGTATTGAAGCCCTGAGTTTGATTCCCAGTACCAAAAAAAAAAAAAAAAGAAAAAGACCTGCTATAAACCACATATTTCCTGCTTGGACTGGTTTTAGAAGAAGTCAACATAAAGGTTTTATGAATTTAAAAAAGTTATTTTTTTTAAAATGACATTTATTTTAGTTATTTTATTCAGCTGTAGTTTATCACTTTGCAGTCTAATTGAGCAAAAGCATTCCTCTGTATCTTTTTTTTTTTTTTTTTTGGCACTGGGGATCAAACTCATAGCCTCACACCTGCTAGACAGGCGCTTAAGCCACTGAGCCAAACTTCCAGCCCTAGCTTTTCGAGGCAGGGTCGCACCATGTAGCTCAGGCCATCCTTGCACTCGCGTTGTAGCCCAAGCCGGCCTCGAACTCACAACGCTCCTCCTACCTCAGCCTCCTGAGTGCTGGGATTAAAGGCGTGTGCCACCACGCCCGGCTAGCCTTTCTAGAATATATTGAAACATTAACCAGAAAATTTTTGAGTTCTGGCATCATAGAAATTACAGCCTAGCAAAAATACAAAGCAAAGCCAGGTGTGGTGGCGCACACCTTTAATCCCAGCACTCGGGAGGCTGAGGTAGGAGGAGCGTTGTGAGTTCGAGGCCGGCTTGGGCTACAATGCGAGTGCAAGGACGGCCTGAGCTACGTGGTGCGACCCTGCCTCAAAAAACTAGGGCTAGAAGTTTGGCTCAGTGGCATTAGGCCTGTGGCAGGCGCGAGGCTACGAGTTTGATCCCCGGTGCCGCAAAGAAAAAAAAAAATACAAAGCAAAGAAATAACTTCAGTAGAATCATTGTGATATATGTAAGGTGATAAAATTGTGGACTCTAGAATCATCCACAGGCCTGAACTCAGTTGATAACTTATCACTATATACTTAGTTTCTTCAGATATAAAATGAGACTACCTATTTCATAGAATATTGTGAGTTTTAAATGAAATAGGAAATGTGAAGCATTTGGAATAGTACATGGGAATAGTGAGTCCTCAATAAATATTAGCTGAGAGTAGTAGTAACAAATAATAATTACAACTATTGCCAGGTGTGGTGGTGCATGCCTTTAATCCCAGCACTTGAAAGGCTGAGGTAGGTGGAGCATTGTGAGTTTGCGGCCAGCTTGGGCTACAACGCGAGCTTAAGGCCGGCCTGAGTTACATAGTGCGACCCTGTCTCAAAAAAACTAAGGCAAGGAGTTGGGCTCAGTGGCTTAAGTGCCTGTTTGGCAGGTGCAAGGTTGTGAGTTCGATCCCTGGTGCCACAACAAAAAAAAATAGTAATAATTACAACTATTTTGGGCTGTTAGATGAATTGTATGTAATCATATATAGAAAGGATTATGTATAGATATAAATAAGAGCAACACTACTTTTTTTTTTTTTTTTTTGGCACCGGGGATTGAACTCACAACCTCGCGCCTGCCAGGGCAGGCGCTTAAGGCACTGAGCCAAACTCCCGGCCCTGGTTTTTTTGAGGCAGGGTCGCACTATGTAGCTCAGGCCGGCCTTGCACTCGCGTTGTAGCCCAAGCCGGCTTCGAACTCACAACGCTCCGCCTACCTCAGCCTCCCGAGTGCTGGGATTAAAGGTGTGCGCCACCACGCCCGGCGAGCAACACTATTTTAAGAGGACCCTGGATAGTCTTAGCTTCGGAGTTCCAGTGTCATTTGGTATCAAATGTATTGAAATACAATTACAGCTCACATTAGGAATATTTTATATTGCACTGTTTTGATCACACGTTGACTTGTTATTGTTGTTACCTTTTCTCTCCTGTGATGCTGGGGACTGAACCCAGGACCTTGCCTGCTAGGCAAAAACTCTACCACTGAACTACATCTCTAGCTCCTGAATGTAATTCTTATATAATGTAAATGAAATTGATTTATAGTTTGAAGTTTGTCTTTGTTTTATCCTATCATAGCAAAATACCACAGATTGAGTAATTTGTGGAACAGAAATTTTTCTTACAGTTTCGAGGTCTGGGAAGACTTGATCAAGGTTGCCCACATCCGGTATACCCTCCTCACTACACCCTCACAGGGTAGAAAAAATGGCAAGAGAAGGTGAATGCTTTGTCTTCATTTGGCAGGAGAGCAAGCCCCTTCTGCAAGCCTTTTCCGTGCTGGCACTGATCCATTCTCCAGGATAGAGCATTCATGACCTGAAAACTGTCCAAACCACACCTGTCACACTGTTGCATGAATTTTGGAGAACACGAACGCCTCATCGATAAGCCAGGCATGGCGCACACACTTATAATCTCAGCACTTTGGGAGGCTCAAGGAGGAAGATCATAAGCTCAAACCCAGTCTGAGTGTCTTAATGATGTAGCAGAACCTTGTGTCAAAACAAAAGAGAGTGCTGGGGATGTATCTCAGTTCAAAGGCCCTGAGTTCAGTCTTAAGTACTAAAAAAAAAGGGTGCATGACCTAGAATTCTGCCCTCCGAGGTTACAGCCAAATTTTTCCAGCAGGGTAGA
>RJWM01046749.1:0-12203 GCA_004363535.1 Dasyprocta punctata
GTACCAATGTTCAAGTCCTCCTCCACCATTTAGAATGGAAAGCAAGGAAAGTGGATGCACCTTGCAACCATAATGTTAAGTTAAATAAATCAGACAGACAAGATTAAATTTTGCATGATTTTTCCTTTCCAAAATCCCTAAATATAAAGAACACAATAATTGATAGAAAGCATGATGTAGGAAGATAAATGTTGTCCCAATGAAAGGGGATCAGGAGATGGAAAGAAGGAAAGGAGGTCGCAGAATGGGTACAAGAAGAACTAACAGTGTTAGGTACCTGAACCAAATCCCTACAAATTATGTTCTACAAACATGCACTAATACAAGTAAAAATTTAGTAAAAATATATTTTCTTAACTTCAAAAACCAAATTTGTCCATCTTGAATTGATCAACCTTGATTATGCATTTAATTACAATTCTTGAGATATATAGCTTACCTGGATCTTAGATTCCAACTGATATAAAATTATAGAGCTTAGCAAGTTTATTCAAAAGATACAAGACTAAACATTCCATATGCTTGCCAAAACAATAATGATTTTTACAGCATTCAGGAATCATTATGTATGTCAGTGCTGACAATGATACTGGGTACAAAATGAAAGCTATTCTAAACTGTTTGTTGTCCAAATTTTATTAAAAAATAAAAGCTTTTTAAACTGTTTCATTAAAGACCATCACTGATTTTCCAGAGTTCATGATACTGTTTCTTCTATGTCATCCAAATATGTAAACAAATTAACTGAAAATGCAAAGAGATATAATCAAAACAAGTGGAGGTAGAAATTCATAACAACCACACTGTCTGTCATTGACTTTTTGAGTGTTTCATTAAAAAGAATATGATAGAGAAATAGTGAACTTCTCAGATATGCAAACTTCTAATTCTTTTTAAAATTTTTTTTTATTTTAAAGATAGTAAAATCCAACAGCACATAACAGAACAAAGTCAATCAAAACAAAGCAGTAGAAGTGGTACAGAACTTCGAAAAAAGATAATGTGAATACAATAGCTACTATAATATATCTTGTTATCTTCAGAATAGCTGACCATTCCAACAGGTATAGTAGAATTGTGTTTATATTATTAATGCACATATGTGTTTGAGGTTTCCAGTATACGTGCTTAAACATACAAATTGGAATAGGAGTAGTCTTTTATTTCTTATACATATTATTATTATTATTATTATGGTTTATGGTTCAAAAAGACTTGGATTTCCATAAATGTGTATATGTTAACTCTCATTATTTAAATAAAAGTGGGACAAATTTAATTTTATGTGTGCCAAATAACTTGTGATTTTTACAGTGAACTGACTACTTATAAATCTTGAATAACATATGAGTAAGTAAAAGCTTTACAATTATTATACAAATGACAAATGAAGTCAATCCCATTCACACAGTTCTAACAAGAATATACCACAGTGTAGCCATTAGAATACAGTTGATTTAACTGAGTAATCAGCTATAAAATCATTTCAAGATACATCCCTCAAGATTTGATTTCTCCGTTTCAGAAGGAAAGCAGAGCTTCAATTTTCCAGTGCTGTTAAACATCACCATTCACACACTCACCTGATGTGAGCAAGTCCTTCTGTCCCTTTCTCTTGTAATTGAACAGTGCACAGATTATATCTATTTTCACCCATGACTGTTGGGACTTAAAACTCAATCTCGTAAGCTCTCTTTTGACCCTTTCATCCTATTCCAACATAATTAATTGAATTCTCAGTTCAGTATTCTCCTCTGGGACTCCTGAAAAAAACTTTTTTGCAGCAGAACTTTTATCTTGCCAATTAATTGATCAGTACCAGGAAATTGCTTGATTTCTTTAACACAATGATTCAAGGGGTCATAACTTCCCCTGCTGTTTGAGTGAAATCACATGAAATGAAACTGAAACACATCCTGTGCTGAACAATTTCAATGTCCTTTCATCCTGTTTCTTCCATTACTAAAACAGTGTCCCTTACTCCGAATGGGACAGCATTTAATCTCAGATACTGCTGTGCCATTATTCATTTTCTAAATTCTCTTCACCAAGTCCACATCAACCCCATTTTCATTTCAGCTATTTCTTGGATGTACAATTTTTACTACACCTAGAAGATTCTCTTTAATCTTTATTTTATCTGATCAAATGTGGTTTTATTTTTCTGCAATCACAAACCTACTGATTTGCAGGAGAAATAAATCAGTCACTGTGTGTGGTTAATTGTATTCAGTTAATTAGGTTGGAGAATGTTCAGCAAAGTGTAGAAATAACTAATTTTAGACCATTTTTTACTGGAAGTTCATATATCTGAGGGGGAGGATTTGAACATAGTGGAGTGCAAACATGTACTAATAAAAGTCCTGGAAAAAATATGTTGGGATACAGACTTAAAGATTCAGCCAAGATTTATTTATATCTATAGCTACTTTAGTGCTCTGCTACTTATAGTAATTTTTGAACATTGGTAGGTAGCTGACAAGTTAATATTTTATGTTGCTTAATGCATCTCTTGTAACTACCAGTAAATGCCCTAAACACTCCACAATATTGATCTATGATTTTGCTCTCTAACTTGGGTGGATTTCTGCCTTAGGGCAGAGCAAACACTAAATTATTCATTTGCACATTTCTGACTAAAAACTTCTCAACTCCTCTGCCAGTTGATGTGTTTTTCTTATAATACATTTTTTTTTGCAAAGGAAAACATTAAGAATTTAAATATATACTATTGTACATATCTTAATAAATGTCACACACTCATATTGTTTAATTTATCTCTTTCTATATCATATATTTGACATATTATAACACGTTTCCATCTCTGTCAGCTTCATTATACAGATTTCAAAAGTTAAATACATAAATAAATCATAAATTTCAGGAATTCCATATGTATATTCATCTTATCCAACATACTCATTCTCACTGAGTATTTCACATCAATGCTGTACTAAAAAAGTATATCTTGTAAAAAAATCTTGTGAATTCTCATGGGATGTTATAATGTATTTAGCTAAATTCACAAAAATAATGAGTCTTGAACTCTTAAGGGAAATGGAGAGTTCATCCCATATCATCTCTAAACCAAGGCAAATCCTACTAGAGTTTGAGTGCAAAAAAGAATAATAGAAAAAGCAGCCAGATTGATACATAATCTGTTTTAGTGATCTCATCAGGGCAATTCAATATTATTAGCACTGGATTCAGAAGTCATGCCTTATCACACAATTACAGGAATCCAATAGAAAATAACTAGATTGGCACAGTAGGCTGTGCAGAGAAGAGGAAGCTTCTCTGTACTGTGTCCCATATTCAGAGGAGTAATATGTGATGTGTGATGGATTATAGCATGACAAGATGTTTGCAAATTCATTAGAGACCACTAGTGATCTAATTATGATTATTTGCCACATATATTCTGTCACACTATAGTTATGCTAACTTTTATTGAAAAGCAACTAAATAAATAATTTTATGCATGAAATGAGAACGACTGAAGTATTGCGTACTGATCAGGCCCACTACCTCCCAAACAAGTGGATGGTAAAGGTTTAAATAAAAGAGACAAGTGGTGTGATTTTAGGGCTACTGGAGGATCAAAACTCTCTAGAAGAATCTGAGATTCTCAGGGAGCTGAGACCAAGAACTACTCTGGGTGGCCTGTATTTATTTGGTTCTCAAACAATGCAAAGGAATGCTGAGGAAAATGCAGAAACTGAGCAAGACCTTGGGGGAGTGACTCCTGCAGACAAAGTCTCTATCTACTAAATGGGGGTTGGCGCCAGACACCCTCAGCTGCAGCCTTGTCTTGTCCTTTGAGGTGTCACCGCATCACAGGCCAATACAGGCCTCAGCTGGGACAAGTGATTCATAGAGGTTCACATACTCTGAATCACCTGTCCATCTGCAGACCAGGGGCCTAGACCTGGGACAGATTCACAGATAAACATAGAAAGCCAATTGGTTAACTTTAAATCCTGCTCAGAGCTGCTTCCTAATGGTTTCCATCACTGAGGGACACAAAGAAACCTATGCTCACAAATATTGTAAGTATTTTTTTCTTCTTGAGTCTTTCTGACACCAGACATGGACTATATTTCCTTCAAACTAGAAAACAACTTCAAATAAATGATTAAAATATTATTTATTTAGGGAACTATTTTCTTAGGAACTCATTGAAATTTCTCTTTCTGTTTTATTTGACATTCATTGGCTGATAGCACTAATACAAATGTAACTTTCCTAAAGGAAGAATTACTGAAGCCAGACCTAAACTAAGTAATTGTAATGCTCTCTACAAATTAAAGACACTGATGCAATTTCTCTCCCCAGAAAATTTACTGCCATTATCTTCTTCTCTGGAGTATTTTGGAAGGAGTGGAAAAATCTCTTGGTACAAAAAGACTAGAAGTTATTTTTGGTACAAATTAATTTTCCCATTAGGTGATTCACTTTCTCCAAGGAATACAGTTCCCTTCAGTTTGAACATTGTTCAGCAGGATATAAATTAACCTTCATAGTAGTATCAGTTCCTTGTAATCTGGGACTGTATTCCCTAAGTAATTACTTCTCTATAGTAAATTAACATGTTAAGATGAAGGAATGTAACATTTTCTCTTCACCCAAGCCTCAGCCTAGGAGCTGCATTAATGTGTAAAAAAATAAATAACCTACAAATGACAGTGGATTTTTATTTTAAAATTGGTTATCTGATCTTAGGTTTCATCAGGGAAATTGTATGCATTCTCTAATACTAACAGATAGACAGAATTTAGTATTTGTGAACATTCAAAATAAAGAGAAGATTCATATACTGAGTGTGTGACACGCATATACATTACACACAAGCACACACACACACATTCATATATTGCTCAACTTGGTTCCACAAAAAGATAAATAATTTTATGTGTCTACGCAAAGAAATACATATGAATGTTCACAATAACATTATTACCAGTAAGGAAAGGGAAGACAAATAAATACACAATCATCAACATTAGAGAAGATAATCAATGATATTTTTGCTCAAATAAAAGCATTAACAATTAATTTACTACAACTACATGTACAAACCACATGGTTGGCAATAAGATTATAGGATTTGAAATAAGATTCAAGAGTCAAATAATGAGAAATATACTGATCAGGGTCATGTTAATTTCAGGATTATTGAAAATTCCCCAGAGAATGAATACATTCAAAAACATATAATTTTCCCCATCCATTGTTTTTTATTTTGATTTCTGTAGTGCTAAAAAACTGATCAAGAGATTAATAGGTAAATATATATATATATATCACTTGTCTCAGTCAAAAATATAGAATCTGTAAATTAGAAAATACTTAGTTGTTGCCAGAAAATTTTTAGCTCTATAGTAAGACACCTGAGATAATAGTCTTTCGAAAGAGCAAGATTTATTTCAGTTGAGGTTTAGGGGCTTCTGCCATCATCTTTTGGCTCGTTTGTCTCTGGGTCTGCAGCAAGTTGTCACATGATACTGCATGGCAGAGGAAGCCAGTGACCAGGTGGTATTTGGGAAGTAAGCAAGGAGAGAGAAAACACGTGCCAGGGGCTCAATAACACAGTGAAGGACACATTTACATATGATGGGAAGACTCCCAACTACCCTGCCTCTCAACAGGTCCAACACTTCCAAGAGCTCCCTGGGCACAGGAGCCTCTGCATGTCACTTCTCCAATTTATATGAGGTGTAAGTAAAATTGGGTGTCCACTATTATGACATCTCTGATATTCAGCAATCAAAGAAGCTACCATTTAAACAGGGCCATGCCTATATATATTTGGTCTTCTGAATTCCATTCTACCTACCTTTCATCATTGCTATTTATATTGCAGATTTAAAAACAACATAATCCAATGTTGTATATAAATTTTATGTGACTCATCATTTTCAAACTTGCACAAATACTCAACTATTATGTCTCCTTACTGTGCATTTTCTTTTTTACTTTTTCTCTCTGTCTCTGTCTCTGCCTCTCTGTCTCTCTCTCTCTGTCTCCTTCCGTTTCTGTCTCTCTCTGTCTTCCTCTGTCTCTGTCTCTGTCTCTCTTTTTTCATTTTCAGTACTTGAAATTGAGCTCAGAAGTTTCATACTGAGTTATATTCTTAACCCTTCATTGTCAATTTGTTTATTTATATCTGAGTCAGCCTCTCTCTAATTTTCTAAACAGCCTAGGATGGGCTGGAATTTGTCTTCCTCCTGCCTCTCCTCCCTGAAAACTGGGATTAGAGATATGAGTCACTACACCTGCTTACCTTGGCCTTTAATTCCATCCTGAAATGTGATTTGTTGGTGGAGGAGAGCAGCAGGTGCAGAAGACTGTGCTGGCTGGCGGTGAGTGCAGAGGACTCAGTCCTCCCGTGGGAGAGAGCAATTTGCCAGGAGCTATTTTGGAGTTGGGCTGGATAAGTCTGGAGCTAAAACTGTTGCTGGCTTCCTCCAGCAACTCCTAGCTGGGCACAGACCCCTGGAAACTGCTTGGACTGCGGCAAGTCCAATGAGTCTGTTCTCAGGGCAAGATTTCTAAGGTTGTCTACTACTTTGTCATTGAGCAGTTGATGGCTTGTGGGGATACAGTGCCACGATTTGCGTCCCTGTCTCCACAGGCTGTCTACTAGTGAATTCAATGAGAATCCTGAAAGTGGACTCTTTTTTTTCTATTGTTTGTTTGTTTTGTTCAGTTTGTTTTATTTTTTTATTATTATTTTTTTCTTTTTTGATCATTTTTTTTTTAGTGTGAGTGTGATTTCTGCCCTCCTTTTTGGTGTGGTTTTGTTCTGCTCTACTTTTTGTCTCTTTTGGCTCTCTTTTCTCTCAGTCTTCTGCAGTGGTTTCCCTAAGTTGGTGGGACCCATCTTTGTCCTCCAACCTACTTACAGTGTCTTTCTCTTTTCCCACTTCTCTACCTTCTCATAAATCCATTTTGGCTCTGATCCTTGAAGACTGAATTGACATATTGCAGACTTATGTGTTATATATGATTGTTTTGCATTCTGTCGTATGCTTACAAATTCAGTTTATATGGTTGAGGGTTGCAAATCAGGGGTTGGCTCAGTTTATTGCTTTGTTTTGTTTGTTTTGTTTTGTTTTTTAGGCTGTGTTTGGTGCTGTTCGTGCTGCTGCAGCCAGAATTAACAGGATTGTTCTTGATAGCTGTTGGCCCTGATGGTCCAGGACTGAGTTTGACTGAGAGTCACACAGAGTGCTGAGGCACAGTGCCAAAGAACTAGGGACTGGGCTAGGTGAGCAATAGCTTCTCATCTCCAACAAACTGAAGAGGTGGGATCTTCCGATAGACTCCAAGCTCAGGTACCAGCAACACCTGGGAGCTACCTCAGAGAAGTCATCATGATCTAGATGTCCTTAATATCACCAATAAAGCAACTCACCACAGGCAACTAACAGGTATCATTCTAGGAATTAAACTAAAAAAGAAAAGAAATGAGAAGACACCTAAACAGGACATAGCCTCAGACACCCAATTCACCAAAGGCAAACCCAGGGGACAATGAGTCTGGAAAATCCAAAAGCTCCCTACCAGGTTTCTCTGAAGTGGCAACAAAGCAATTGAATGAGGCTTTGGAAAAAATGAAATCAGAAATAATCTCTCAAATAACTACAGAGATTACCAAAATACACACCATGCTTAGTGATGTTAGAGCAGATACAGACAAAAATAATGAGCTTAAGCAAATTATGGAAGCTCAGCATAGGAATCAAATAGATTCCATAAAGTGTATTCAAGTATATACTTAGGAGAATAAAAACTCCATTGAAAGTATCTGAAACAGATTAGACCAAGGTGAGGACACGACCTCAGATATTGAAGACAGGCTTGCAATTAGTTACCAGGAAAGGAAAGATTTCTCAGAACTAGCAAGGGAACATGAGAAATCAATTATAAAGGAGACATTTTCACTCTTAAATGGATGAGCATTGAAAATATACTTCTCAGTGAGCTAAATAAACCACACATATATAACCATCATATTGTTGCACTTGTGTGACAAACTGAAAGAAAATCTATGTGTGCATATAAAAAATTAGTTAAGATAGTTAAAGAAAAAGAATTTTGAGTGAAAAGTAGTTTTCACAAGATCATTTTCAGATTTCATTTTTAATGAGAAATGTTCTTTTGAAATTAATATAGCAGTCAACAAAAAAAGATAGTCACATAACTAGCTTCTCTTGATTCATTGAAGGAATAGTTTTGTGTTAATAATTTTCTGGACAATGTTTCATGTCTATATCTTATATCTAAACAACCACTGTGAATATAACAATATGCAATGTGTTGATTATTGTTACTTTCCTATTGGCCTGTTGTGAAATTCTATTTTACTGTGATTTCTTATTTTTCTTCTCTTTAAAAAACAGAAATGAAAAAAAGTTCGTTAGTACAATTTATATATACCTAAAGTTCACACTGATCATAGTGAATTTCTACCTGTATGTGATATATCTTAATTCTTTTTCCCAGTTCCTCAAAACAAAGATTATTTTATCCTATGAGACATAATGACTAAAGCAATAAGCATACAAAATGATTCAAAGGAAATGATTGTGAATAATAAACACAAGCCTTTAACTATGTACAACATGATGAAGAAGGAAAACAAAGAAGAAATAGAGACACTGAAGCTCTATTGTTGAACTCAGAAGTAATTCACCAGAGACTTTTAAATTTCTTTTTATACCCTAACATGCTGATAGTACTTTCATTTCCAAACATAGCCCATCCTTGTAGCACTATTTACCTCATGATTTCTTTACTTGGCAGTCCTCTTGCCTCACATCCCTTGTTCCCTTACATGTATCTATGTGGGGCTGAGACTCAACATCCAAATCTAAGAAAGACTTAGCTGTGAACATTTTCTCTGAATTATGACCACACTCTCATTATTTCAGTATTGCTTGAAGCCCTAGAGTGAATTGCCTTCTAATTTAAGTTCATTCTATTCTTCCATTAGTGTATAAGATTCACTGGTAAATAAATTGGATTTCCCATGAAATACAGAAGGCCAAGAGGCAATCACTAACCTCTTAGTACACCCCAGAATAATTGACATTGAATGAGAATATGGAAAATGAACTTTGACACAACTGAGAAAATCAGGAAAAACTTACCACAGAGAAGTACCACATATTAGTTTATGATAAAAGCAAGACACCACACAAATGGAGATTTGCAACATTTCCTTACTACTGAATATTTGTTTAAATGCTTGTTTCAGTGAGCTATACTACATGCCAAATTCAGTGTGCACAATGTAATGTAATTTTTTTCAAAACAACAACTATCCTATGTATGTTGTATGTGGATACAATACACTCAGTTAAAACCACTTACTAGTTCTTAGCTTTTGCATGACTTTTTTTTCACACCCTGGTTCTGTAGGCTATAAACCAAAGGGTTCAGTATGGAAATCACCAGGATGTGAAACAGTGAGGTCATTTTGTCCTGATCTAGGGAGTGGGCAGAACTGGATGGATATATATGAAGAGCATGGTTCCCTGAAAGATAGCAACTGTGGTGAGGTGGGAGGTACAAGCACAGAGAGCTTTGAATATTCCCTCAGCAGAGTGGATCTTCATGATTGACAAGATGATATTAAAGAAATATCTGATGAGTGATAAGAAATGAGGACTTCTGAGACAGTACTCAGTTTAATGAATACAACAATGGTAAGTAAAGCCAACTCATTGAATACTGTGTCAGAACAAGGATAAAAAGAGGAGGTGCTTCATAGAAGAAATGAATGACCTCATTAGACCCACAGAAAAATAAGCAGAATACCAGTGTGGTGTGGCTCAGAGAATCTGTGAGTCCCATCAGGTAAACCCCAGCCACAAGCTGGTAACACAGCCTGATGGACATGTGGGCCAGAGCAAGGGGATCACTGATGGCCTGGTATCTGTCAAAGGTCATCACTGCCAGCAGCATGTACTCAGCATCAGCAAAGACAAAGAAGATCAGAAACTGCAGAGTGCAGCCCAAGTGACTAAGTTCTTCTCAGCCATGAAATTCGCCAGCATCCTGGGTCTGATTGCGTGGAATAGCAGAGGTCACAGAAAGAGAGGTGACTGAGGAAGAAATACATGAGTGTGTGCAGGTGAGGATCCACTATTATTAAAGTCATCATTCCAAGGTTTGCCACGAGATCAATGAGATAAATGAGGAGAAATATGGTGAAAAGGGTCACTCTGACATCTGTGTTATCAGTAATTCCCAGGAAAATATATTCACTCAAGGCAGAGCAGTTTCCCCTGTTCATTCTTCTTGTTATTGTATGAACTTCAAAAACTGATAAGTACTTTTAAATTTCTTGTACATTGCAAAATATTTGCAAAATAGAGCAATTTTTATTTCTGTAAAATTTTTATCCTCACAGAATACCCATTTCATGCTTTTGAGAACACTAAAATCATCAATTCAAGATAGCAGTTGATAAATTTTGAGTGAAATATAAGTATATCTTGTAATATGTGTGCCCTTTGATATCTTCTATAATTTTTCTGGACCTTTAATTGCTCTTATTTCATATGATATATATTTGATGATCTGAAATCCCTATACATTTCCCAAACAATATCAATGAAGCACAATTTTTATAGAAATAACATTGAGAGAAATACAGTGTTCAGTTTGCTACATTTCTTAAAAATAATCATCAACAGGAAAAATTACAATGTTTTCCTCTTACGTATTTACTATGGTTTTAAAATGTTATTTATTAGTTGTAGAAGAAATGGTATAACTGACCAATACAGGTGAATAGTATAATTTTGCTCTTCTGCATCTGTAGTATTTGAAAAGATATGAAAGAAATATCATTAACTTTTTCCTAACAGTATGTCACAATGCTCAATGTTTAATGTAAAGGTAGGTTGGAGGTAAAAGATTAGTCTTCTGATCACTCAAAAAAATGCTAAAATACAAGTGGAAAAGAACATATTTAAAACTATATACTTGAATTTTACCACATTTTGTGAGTGTAATATTTACATAAAACAAACTTATATACATAAAAATTGAAAACATGATGAAGAAAAATTATAAGTTAGAGACCTAGAGCCCTGTATCAATTAGGGTTTACTAGAGAAACAGATAACACAGGATATACAAATGCATAAGAAATTACAAAGTTGACTTACAATAGTCAGTCACAAAGTTGGATGAGGAGTGTGCAGAGGATTTCTGCTTGCTGGAGCCTGAAGCATCCAGCCCAAGGGCTGGAGCCTACTGCAGTGTCCCATGCAGGTCCATTTCAGGAGGCTGATGCATCTATGATGGAATGTTGAAGAGTCTATGATGAAGGCTGAAGATTCTATGGTGAAGGCTGAAGAGTCCCAGGCAAAAGTTGAACAGTCTGTGCCAGAAACGAGGAAACAACATCCAAGGTGAAGACAAAGATTGGAGCTCCTCCAAAGAATCAGCATTAAGTTTGTCAACATTATATTCCATTAGAATCATAACATTCTGCCCCTCATTCCCCAAAGACTCATGCACATCCCTTTATGTAAAAGGTATTTTGTCCACCTCTAAAATTTGCCAAAGTCCTAGCAGTTTCAGCATTCATGAAAAGTCCAAGTGACAAATCTCCTCCAAGATGTAAGACAAACTCTAAGCTCCAAGCCCCTGTACAAATGAAATGAAAGGTAGACACTTTCAATGTTCAATGGCACAAGATAAACACATGCATTCCAAAAGTTAGTATTAGAACGGTACGAAGACTGTGACCAAAGAAGTCCAAAATCCAGCAGGGCAAGCATTAAGTCCTATAGATCTATGTCTAGTACCTGAAGCAATTTGTGGCAAATTGTGAGCTCCAGCTTCAGCATGGATGTTGTTTCCTGGCTTAAGCAAACCCACCCCTATGGCACTTCTGATGGTTGTAGCTCCCACAGCTTCTCTCTTGGTGTCTTGGTTACTTTTCACTCATTGCTGAGACAGAATACCTGACACCCAAAATTGGGGAAGGAAAGGCTTATTTCTTACAGTTCTTGGAGGTTTCAATCCATATTAAGTGGCTGTAAGGAAGGGCAGCATTGTGTGAACCCAGAAAGAGAGAAAAAACACAACTTCTTCCTGTCCTTATACTGTATGTTGGCTCCACCCATGGGTGGTGAAGCACTCACATTGCCAATCCCAGCACTAGACAACAAACCAATGAT
>RJWM01046750.1:0-12191 GCA_004363535.1 Dasyprocta punctata
TACTTTCTATATTTTAATATTATTCTTTTCAGAAATATTTACATATTTTTGCAGTTAATTATATAACTTGATTTAATTAAAATGTCACATAATTTCTAAAAATTCTCATGCTAATTTTATTCTACTTGCAATTTTGGAAAATTTTAAAAAGTTATTTATAATGTAATTGCTTTGTAGTAAAAATTACTTTATGTCATGTGCTTTTTGAATCATATTGGCACATTTTATGTAGTCATAAATGAAATAATATGGTCAGTTTTTCATAAGTAATTAAAAGTTGTTCCAACTCTTCATTTATTGGTATTTTGCTTAATGCATTTCAGTAATTTTAAATTGATCTATCATGTTCAGATCTTCTAAATCTTAGCTTATATTTTGTGTTTTTTGTCAATTACTAAAAGTGATGAGAAAATTTCAGCAATATTTTAGAATTTGTCAGATTTTTACTTCTGTAAAATTTTCCTTCAGGCATTTTGAATCTGTTATTAGAGTAATAACAATAGAAGTAGTAATTTTTATGAATTGGTCTTTTATTTTTATTTATGTTCTCTACATCAGCTGATTTCTGCATTTCTATATGATTCATAGTTGAACTGTTTGAATGTATCTTTGCTTTTTCCATTTTACCTTTCAGCTACAGAAAGCCTAGATATGTCTTTGGGTTTAGTCAGGTGAGAAAGCTCTCAAATGTTCACACATATGCCCCTTTCTACTAATCTCTTGTATAAATTTATTACAACTATACTAAAGGCCTTGTGTAGAATTCCAATAATGGGGTTCTTTAGTCAGTCTGCATCAATTGACTAGTATTTTTCCCGTTTGCATGCTATATTTCCTTATTTTTCCTACTGTACTTTGTGAGTCTGCCATAAATATGTACTAAATAGTGTAAAAGAACAATAGAAATGTACTAAATGATCCTGCACTGCCAACTTCTAGAACAGTGAGAGATAACTTCTGTTCCTATAGATTATTCAGTCTCAGGTATTCTGTCATAGTAGCAGAAAACTAAATGATATGATAACTGCTATATCTGGTTTAATTACATAACTTGTTTTTAGCTTTCTTTCGTGAAGACTGAAGATGTTGTATTATTGATAATTACACTTTATATTATCTTAGTAAGTACTTTTTCAAATTGAACTTTTAGATATTTTCCAGGAGATTGCAACATGTTTCCTTGATTATAAGACTCTAACATAAATTAACATATATGTCAGTCTCTGACAATATAGAGGACTACAAATCAACTTATTTGCATCCCATTTTGATGTTTCTGATTTTATTTGCTCTATTTTTTATTTTTCTTTTTTATTTTAAAGAGAATAAAACCAAGAAAAGTAAAACAGAATGAAGCCGATCAAAACAAAACAGTGTAAGTGATACAGGACTTCAAAACAAGGTAACAGGAAATCAACAATGGTTATTATAATGCCTCTTGCTGCCTTCAAAATAGCTGCTATACCTTCAGACATAGTAAACATCAAACAAAATGGAACAGAATAGAACCAATAAAAACAAAACGATGAGTGCAATAAAGGACTTCAAAACAAGATAATAATCCAAAATGGCTAACGTAATATATTTTGCTATCTTTTTGTGCCCATGCCATTGGATATAATAAAACCAAACAAGACAAAACAGAATAAAAGCCAACCCAACAGAACAATGAAAATGATACAGGACTTCAAAACAAGACAATAGGGAATTAACAATGGCTACCACCTTCAGAAGATCACCACAGATGCTGCACTGTGCATTGTTATCCTCGAAATAGATGATCAGACCACTGGCTCCAGACCTGCAAAGTCAATGAAACCCCAAACACTACAAGCATTAAATTGTATTTTACCTCAATAGCTATCATTACAGCTGTGTTTCTCCAGATCAACCAGTCACTTACAGTGGGGTTGAGGAGGTATGGGGGATGTTGGCTCTTCTTGTCTCCCAGTCTGCACCGGAAGGAGCTGGCATCTATTTCCCCCCGAAGCAGTCCATGAATGGCAACAACTCACAGGGAGGGCTTGCTTCTTGTTGACTTCTTGTTCTCTTCCCCACTGATTTTCTTTGTTTTAATTCAGTATATAATTTAACTGCACAAATATATCATGGCTGTTTTTTGCAAAATACATGTCATTTTCTATCTACCTATCTATATACCTACCTATCTACCTATTTATCCACTCATCTATTTATCTAGATCTTCTTGTCTTTTCAGACTTCCTCATTGTTTTCTAGCTTTACTTTACTCCCTGTCCAATACTATTTTTTTTAATTTAAGGAAATATTGATAGCATATTATTAACTATCCTTTTTCCCTGAAAATATGTTAAAATAGTCTTCATTTTTAAGAATTATTTCTCTGGCTATTCACTTTCACCTTTGAAATGTTTTATTGTTTGCTTGTTTCTTCAGCATATTAAAGATATTATAGTTTTGCCTTCAGATATCTCTTCATTGTTTACTAAGAAAATGTTTGCAGTCAAACTTTCACCACTTGGAAACTTACCACTTTTTTCTGGATAGTTTCATGAATGTATATTATCTTTAGATCTCAAGTAAGTATTTCTTATTTAACTGTGATAAAATTTATTTTATTGACTTCACTACATTTTTATTCTTTCCTCTATTTTAGCCTAGTAATTTTACTCGGACCTATTTTTAAGTTCACCAACCCTTTACTTGTGTTAAATTGGCTATTAAAGTCATCTATTATGCTTTTGAGCCCAATAAAATTTTACTTCAAGAATTTATTTCATTCTGTGTGAATATTCATAATCCTGTTTCTATTTTCTTTACTATAAAAAGCACAATCTCTTCAAGTTCCATTTTGGTAATTGTAAAGGCTAGAAAGCTTTGTTAGCTTTGACTCTATTTATTTATACTCTTAGGTTTCTTTGTTGTGGTTTTACTAAGTTGTATTTTTCTTAATAGGCCATGATATTTTTGATTCAGGTGCACATATTTTATACAAAAATGTAAAAATGACTAGAGTCTTGGAAGATGTTATCTCTCCATAAAGAGAAATTGTGTTTACTACTAGCGAGTGGTTTGTCATGGATTCAAATGATTACATTTGAACTTTAGACCTTGTAATAAGTGATATTTTTCAGTTTCAGTTTTATTTATACATTACAGTTCATGGAGTTTCAAAATGTATGAAGATACCATGATGATATCCAACTCTGTTTTACCTAATGTATGCCTGCCAAAAATGTCATCTTCTCAGATTTCAAATGGCTTCTACCATAATTAATAGACAAAGGTTTCTCTCTCTCACTTACTATCATACAAAGTTGTGATTATTTGTTAGTGTTCTGTTAGTTATGTTTCCTTCAAAATCACAGAAATGCAATCTGAACTGGTTTGATGAAAAAAACTAGACTCTCAAACAACAAACATATTATAAAAATAGTGTTCTATTAGTTATGTTTCCTTCAAAATCACAGAAATGCAATCCGAACTGGTTTGATGAAAAGAAGCTAGACTCTCAAACAGCAAACATATTATAAAAATAGAAAGATGAAAAGATAGATGGATGGATACCATTTAGTAGTTGGTAAAATTGTACTGCGGAATACAAAGTGATACAATTAGACCAAGAGTTTGTTTCCACTTTCCTCCTCTCTTGCATTCATTCTCACTTCCCATAAGAGTCTCCTTACACTGGACAGCAGTCTAAGTCTCCAAATATTCACATTTTCCCTAGAATGAAAAGACATTTAAATAGACTTTGATCAAACTCTTCTCATTAAAGTGTCGCAGGGAATATCTCTAATAGTCCTAGTATATTTCTATACTGTACCTGACCCATATTCCAGAGGAGACATTGTAGGTGATAGGAAGTCCTCTCTCTACATGATCAGTGTAAATGAAATGTGCACAGTTTGAGAAAATGGGGAGGGATATTTCAGACATGAAAATCAAACTCTGTTTTTCATTATATGCTAGTGGAACTACTTGAATTGCTTTCTTTATGCTACATTCATATTCTTCTCAAAATAATAGTTCTAGAAATGAAATTTTCCACAAAATAATGATTAATATTTTTGTTTCACCATTGATCTGAATTATACTGAAATACTAATTTCGTCTAAGTGGTATAATATTATTGTAGCCCAAAGATGAGAATGCTGTTATAGCAACATGACAGACAGATAAGACAAAGAGGAAAGAATAGCAGCATAGGATGGCCTGCAGGCATCCCTTGATATCTCACTTATTAGTCTTTTATTATTCATAAACAAGAAGGATTCATATTCTGTGGCCTAGTAACATTCAAAATAATTTAAGTTAGAAAAAGACTTTGATCTAACAAGATAAATTTGTTCTTTCTGACTCATAATTTTTGGATTATGTTCTTATTTTGCCTTCCTTCCTTCCTTCACCGCTTCCTTCTTTCCTTCCTCCCATCCTCCCTTCTTTCCTCCATTCTTTCTTCGCTCATTCCCTCCCTTCCTCTGATGACTTCAGTTTATGTTTCAAAAACTATCAGTCTGCTTAAATAATCACAATTCTCTTTTCCCTTTTTGAGAAAAGAAAATTGAGAAAAATCTGTGTCCAATTGCTCACAAATGTCTTGTGGAAAACACTTTTTATTGTCGTTACTGCAAGTCTTTTATTTCTAAATTTTTATTTTTTACTTGACCTCTCCTTTAACAGTTTATTTTACTTGTTAGCTTGTGTCTCAAATATATTTATTCTTAGAGAAAGGCAATCTGTTACTAATTCACTACATAATTAAATACATAAATAAGCCATTTGGATTTATATAAAGTAATTTGTCTTGCTTTTGTAAAGTGAGCACAGAGAACACATTTAAGCATATTTTTAAAATCTATATCCCCTGTAAGATATATGAGCATTCATTAGTTGTAGAAATAAAATCAGTGCCTGCTTTTAACTCTGGAAGCCTTTTTGTTTGGCCTTTCTCAATATGTAACTTCCCAAAGAAATGACCCAAAAGTTGGTCACAGAGTAAAATGACCAAAAGTGTAAACTCTGATTCAGAAAGATTTGTATTCATGTATTAATGTCCTATTGACTTGTGACAAATCAGCACAAACTTTGTCCCTTTATATATAAATTTCTTTTTTTTTTTAAATTCCAGTCTGTAAAGTACAAGTTGAATACAGATCTAAAATTAAGTATCCAATAGGGTGCAGAACTTCTCATAGGAAAAAGAATCATTGCATTTCTCTGATTCAAGAAGCCACTCCCATTTCTTTCCTGTAACTGTTTCCTCCATCTCTACAGTCAGCAAAAGTAGGTTGAGCTCTTCTCATAATGTATCACTTTGTCTTCTCTGCCTTTCTGTTCTTTGAAGGCCCACCCCTATTACCTAGGATAATCTCCCTGTATTAAAGTCAGCTATTTGGGAACCTTAACTCTTGGTAATCTTACTTCTTCCTTGATCATATATTCACAAATTCCAAGCATTGCAACATGGACATCTTTGGAAGACCACAATTTTGCCAATCACAGTCACATCCTGATTCAGAGACTTCATCGACATACTGGAACTGCAGCTTTCAGGTTTCCATGTGATATCTCTTAAAGTTCTTTATTTATAAAGTGAGGATAATCATCCTAATTTTACTGATTTGTTGTTAGAAAATAATATGGTAATATATGTAAACAATTTTAGTTCAGAATTTAAACAGAAAAGAAATGTTAAGTTATATTATTTTTAATAAATACAACTAGAAGATTAGGATGCAAGAAAAACCCTTAAGGCTATGCATATTTTAATCTATTCCTCCCGAATTTTTATAACTTGCTGGTTAGTTATAAAATAGTGTAAATATACTTGGGAAATTCTTAAATATAATCTGGAGAACCCTGTCATTAAGATCATTTTTATATTTTAGTACTGTTGATGTAACCGATAGTTATAAAAACATTAGGTTGAATAATATTTCTGCTACTGCTGCAGAGCCTGCTACAGAATGGTAGTCACTGTCCAGACAGACTCTGTGGAGGTTTCAAGGGTACCAATGCTACAGTGGCATCTGCCATGGAAGCAGATGCTATTTACATCTGTTTTTCATGACAGTTACTGAAGATGGCAGGAAATAGAAATCTGCATTATAACATAAGCTGCTCAAATATTCAAGAACATGTTTGGCTTGTCAAAGCACTTTTAAAAAATTATTGTAAGGAACGAGATTTATAAGCAATACATATTGTTAAGCTATCGAGATGTTTTATTTTTAATTTACCTTGAACAAATGGATTGCATATGGTTCCAAATTAATTGCTCTTAGTGAATACTGACAGAATTTTTAAGAGAAAAGATTTTATTGTTCTTTCATCTCAAAATTTACATTGGAAGTATTGACAAAATTTACCATGTAAGGTAAACTTGATGGTTATAGTTCTTTATTGTACAAATTTTTGTAGATTAACACATATTTCCTTCAATTTTAAAGTGTTTTTTTTAACAACCTTGTTAACTTAGCTCTGATCTTGTGAGAATTTTTTAAGTAGACTCAAAGCCGTGATTGCTTCTCAAGTACAGTGAGAAAATTCTAAGTTTCTGTTTCTGAAGCAGTACTTCATAAAGTGATTTTTGTCAGCTTTGGACACCAGAAGCTAGACTGTGAAAGAAAATTTTAAAATGTTCAATCTGCCTAGATAGTCCACATGCAAAAATATCTAGATGGAATATGTATTGTTTAGACAAGATGATAAGAAAGAAGACTGAATTCACATATAAAGTGAAAAGCTTAAACTGTTTTTTTTTTTCTTAAAGGTAAAGGTAGAAAAGAAAGTATTGCAGATATTTTTTCATAAGAAGCTATTTCCTTTTAAATTGATAGAGTTAATTCCTACTGAATCAGCTTTCCTAAGTATGTAAAAACATGGCAGATTTTAAGTTTCTTGCAATATTCTATTTCACATTGTAGTGACAGAACACTCTCTGAATTGCATATTTTGTACTCTATCCTTTTTTGTACGTATCTTTTGTTGAACAGTTGTGGCTGCTTCAATGTCCTGAATCCATCAAAACATTTATCTTTCATGGTCATTTTGACTTTGGTGAAAAGACAGAAGTCATACAGCTCTGATGAATGAGGAAGAGGACACACTATAAAGTTTTTATTTGACAGAAATTGTCATAAACATTTTTAAACAATGAAGGACATTAAGGCAGTCATGGAAAGATTTCAAGAAAGAATTTCCAGAACTGCTTCAGAAAATGGCAAGAACAATGCCATAATTTTGCTCAAAGTGAGGAAAGATATTTTGAAGCGAATTAATGGCAATATGTCTCTTACTGTAGTATTTTTAAAATTTTTTATTCATTTGTCATATATTTTGGTCATATCTCATACTAATTTCAGTCTTGGTTACATGTTAACTTCCAAACTAAGTGATCAAGACAATAATGCAATACCAAGGTTTACATATATTACGTATCAAAGTTAAAAAAATATTTATATGCATAAAAGTACAGGATCAACATAAAAGCAACCTACATAATGGGAGAAAATATTTCCAAGTCATATATCTGATTATAGGTTAAAATCCAAAAATTATGGAGAACTACATATTAATAACAATAAAAATTGATTTAAAAAATGGGCAAATGGCTTAAGTAGATATTCGTGCAAATATAATATAAAAGTGACCAAATATGAGTATGAAAATATGCTTAACAGATCTGATTATTGGATAAATGTACATTAAAATCATAATGAGATTTTATTTTACACCATTCAAGGTAGATGCTTTGAAAAAACAAAAACAAGAATAAAGAAAAATCAGAAAATAACAAGTCTTGGTGAAGATAAGAGAAATGTCAACCCTTTTGTCTTTTTAGTGGTAATATAAAATGTTGCCATGGTTGTGAAAAACATTTTGGCAGTTCCTCAAAAAAAACCTGAAAATAGTATTCTCATTTATGTGTTAATCTGTTGAGGCTGTCATAACAAAATATTACAGACTGGGTGTTATACTAATTTTCTTTAAAAGAAGGAGATCATGCCAGTTGTACAACATGAATAAATCCTGAGGACATGTAGTAAGTGAAATAAACTAGTCATAAAAAGAAAAAAATTGTATGACTCCATTTATATGAGGCACACGGAGCAATTAAACTCACAGAGACAGAAAATAGAATAGAAATTTACAGAGTTTGGAGACGGGGAGTCGAAAATGGTGAATCATTTAATGGGGATAGACTTTTCATTTTGCAAAGATTTTGTAAAGTTCTGTGTATCTATTGAATAACATTAGCATACTCATGACTACCAAAGAGTGTGTTTTAAATGGTTCAGATGGCATGCTCTGTATGTAAATAAATATAGTATATCCACACAGTGAAATATCATTCAGCCATAAAAAGGATTGAAATACTAATGTATGGACGGAAACAAAATACAGTGTGGATGAACATTTAAATAGGTAAATGAATGAAGTGAGACCCAATAAATCACATATTATATAATTCCATTTGTATTAAATATCTAAATAGAGAAATTTACAGAGATTGAAAGAAGATTGGTAGTGGTGGCCAGGGATTGGGCCACAATTAAAATGTAATAGTTAGTGTAATTATACTAAGTATGAATTTTTGGAAAAAAGCATGTATATTATTGATCAAAGCAAATATTTGGGTACTGAATATATCCACAAATATTTTCTGTGAAGTTCATACATGTTTCTCCTGTGACCTGAGAATTGTTTTTATCATTGTGGATCAAAATATAATCCGTGAAGTATTAAAACCTAAAACATGCTTTTACATAAATAACATACATTTTAATTCTCCAAACAATCTTTCATTTTCTTTTGCATTTAATTTATTTATTTTTATTAAAAGGTTTTAAGATATATAAACACAAAAACTATACATATGGGTACCATGTTATGTTTCAAAATATGTATACTTAACTTTTAAAACACAGTAAGAATATTTATCTCTTCAAACATTTATTACTTTTATATGTTGAGAACTTTCAAAATCATTTCTTGCAGCTTTTTGAAATTTACAGGACATTATTGTTATCTACATTCACCCTGCTATACAACAGCACACCATGACTTCTTGTTCATATATAAATGCAATTCGAAATTCATTGATCAGTATACCCCCATTCCTTTCTCCCCCGTAATCTCTACAGTCTCTTATAGCAATCGCTGTGCTCTCAGCTGTTATGAGATCATTTTTGTTTTAGATTTCGTATATGAGTGAGATCACAATACTTGTCTTTTTGCGACTGGTTAATTTTACTAAACAACTTCCAATTCCACCTATTCTTACTGATGATGGGGTTTCATTATTTTTTTATGACTGAATAGTATTCAGTTGCTCTGCGCTTTCTTTATCCATTCTTCATTTGATAGACACGTTGTTTCTCTTTTTGGCTATAATAATATAAAATAGAGCTGCAATGAACATGGGTGTGTAAGTAACTTTTGGACAGACTGATTTTATTTCCTTTAGATCTATATCTAGCAGGGATTCTTCTGGATCCTATGGTAGTCTATTTAGTTTTTTAGGTTTTGAAGTACTTCCATATGGTTTCCCATAATGACTATACTAATTTACATTCCTATGCATTGTGTGAAAGGATTTCTTTTTCTTCATCTTCGCATCACTGGAGCTTGCAGTCTTTCATCTTCTTAGTAATTCACACTTAGTGTGGTAAGTTAATATCGCAGGCTTTTGTTCTTCATTTTCCTCATGGTTTGTGAAGTTCAGCATTTTTTCATGACCTGTTGGTCATGCATATGTCTTCTTTGAAAAATGTCAGTTTGGATTTATTGCTTATTTTTCAATCAGATTTTTTTGCCATCACATTTTTGAAATTCCTTATTTATTCTAGATATACACCTCTTATCAGATGTATAGTTTGTAAATATTTTTCCCATTCTGTACATTGTCTTTGCACTCTGCTTGGTTGTTTCCTTTTCTGTGAAGATGTAATCTCATTTATGTATTTTTGCTTTTGTTTTTTATACTTTTGAGCTAAGCATTTTCAAAACATCCTTGTGCATTCCAATGTCCTGAAGCATTTCCTCTTTTCTTTTTGTAATTTTATAGTTTTAGGTCATACATTTAAGTCTTTAATCAATTTTGAGCTTATCTTCATAACCAGTGAGAAAAGGGGTCTAATTCTTCTTGTGAATATCCATTTTCCTAGAAAAAAAATTGTCTTTTCTCCAATGCTGTTCTTGGCACCTTATCCAGAATGATTTGATTGTGGATTCATGACTTTGCTTCTAAATTTCTATTTTATTTCCCATATATTTACAGAAAAATACTTAAAGTTTCTAGTTTAATATAGTAGGTGATTTTACTATGAATAAAAGAAAATGATTTGCTTTATGGTTATTTTTATAAGAAAATCAGATTTTAATAAATGAAATTCAGTACCATGAATTAACCTGTCGTTAGTCATTTAATATTAAGAATGTATCCTTCTCATAGGTATCATAGGGAAGTATTTTAGCTATTTTAGGGCAGAAAAATAAGTGAAATGCATTACATCATAGAAACAAAACATTTCTAAATTGACCCAGATTACAAATCATGTTTCTTTGATTTGTCAAGGACAAGAAGACAGGCCGTGTTTAGAGTAGGTCAGGCAGGTTTGCTAGCATGGATCACAGGGATAAAGTCGATTCTTTTGGGTACATTCAAGGGGAACTGTGTTTTCTGTGTCTATTGAAAATCTGATTCTATGAGCCCTGGGTTGTCAGAAACCACGTTCAACTCCTGCTCTTTCAGGCCAACCGCACTGTGCCACCCTCCATAGGGTCGATTTACATAGGGCAGAGCTACAGGTGCATAAGGATCAGATATATACAAACAAGAAGAACAGGTTAGGAAGAGCAGTCAGACTCCTGGGAAGTAAACTGGGGTGGGAGGGGGTACAGGGATCAGGAACAACCGGTGGGCCCAACTGCTCCTCCCCGAGGGGCTCAGTCCTAAGGCCTCTAGCTCAGCCCCAGTGCGGTTCGGGCTCAGCCCCTGCTCGCCAGCTGTGGTTCCGGGCGAGCCCCGCGTGGTCGGGGGCGCTCTCCGCCACGGGTTGCCCGCCCCTCCTGCCTTGTGCGTCAGACTCGCGAAGGTGTGGAAAACTTGATTCGGCTCAGCCCCTTCACTCTGTAAGCCCGAGGGTAATGTTTGCTTTCAGAACCTAGACTTCTGTGCTCCGAAGCGCGTCTTTGGGTGCTGGTGACAAAAATCGCTCTGGGCTTAGGGCATGAGGAAGCGCCTGGGACCCCTTTCCCCTAGCAGCTCCCTGCCTTTGCGGGTCCGGACCCTTTGGAAGGAGACCGCAGAGAGGGAGGTCCTTTTGGCTCGGGTGTGAGTCAAATCTTCTCAGGGACTGAGGGGGTGGGGTCTATATTGCCTGCCGGAAAACCTCGCAGCAGCGATCTGCGCTCTCCAAGTATCAGTCATTCTTTGCAGGAACAGCTCAGTGGCTCAGTGTCCCCCAGGAAGGTGGGTTACTGCAGCCCAGACTTGCGCGTGAGGTACGAGCAGGGCAGTATCCTCTCAGCCCAGAGAACCCTTCTCTGCTACCTTGCAAAAGGCGCGGCTGGTCCTGCGGTACAGCCAGGGAGTGCCTGGTCCCCAAGGCGTGGGGGCTCCCTCCCTTTTCCGGATGCACGAACACTTCTGCTCATCGTCTACCCGCCTCCTGGGTCTTTGTCTTGCCCTCTCTCTGGGGTCAGAAAGCGGACACCCGCAAGGGCCTTCAACTGCTACTCAAGTCAAGGTCTCCACTAGATTTCCTTCTTCTTGACCCTGCTTGCAGGCTGAGTCAAGAATATGGCGGGAAATTCTCCAACAATATCTGCCTGTTGTGCCCCGAAGTCACTGGCCATCTGATAACGTCAAATACTGTGCAGAAAGGGTGGGCTGGGTCGATTGGGGATCACAGGGGAACCTGCATGGAATCTGCTCTCACTTCTTTCCATCGGAGAGCATTTTGAAGGAGAGTGTGTGAGACGTGGAGCCTGGTGCCAAAAAACCAATTACTTCTCTCCCTGACTTCTTAGAGTTTCACTGGAAACCTATTAATACAAGGAAAACTTAAGTTTGTTCTATGTTGTTGATTTCTCTTTTTTTAAGGTTTTCAATTGTTCTGCTTCCTTCCCCACTCTTAATTTCTTTCTGGGTGTATTCATCACAAAGAGTAAAAGCGTCATTATTGTCAGTTTCCAGGTTTCGA
>RJWM01046751.1:0-12202 GCA_004363535.1 Dasyprocta punctata
AAAAAAAAAAAAAAAAAACCACAATAAAACCAATAAAAACAGAATATAAAATAAGGCCAAAAAAATTAATCAGAATAAAGCAAAACAATGAGAACAATATTGGGCCTTGAAGACAAGACAGAAGAGAATCTCCCATTTTTGCTACATTGCGTACTGTCATCTTCCAAAGAGATGCTAAGGCTGCCAGCCCCAGGCCTGCAAAATGAACAAAACAATACTAGCATTTAGTTGTTTTATGTACCTTAGTTGCTATCAATTTAGCCAGACATCCGAACAAGCAGATTGCCTTGCAAGGGAGGGCGAGGAGAGCTTTGTCCTTGATTCTTAGCCCACTGTGCCGGTAGGTGTGTGGGGGTGGGGTGGGGTGCATGTTCCTCTTCCCTGGGGTCCACGCCAGTCACACAGGTCCCCAGAAGGCAGATTTAATTGTCTTCTGGTTGGAGACACTCAGGCCTGGTGGGTTGGGCTCCTGAGAGGCCCCTTTCTTTCTCTTCCATGCTGGTCGCACAGGCCCCTGGAAGGCAGACTTAGTTGTCTTCTGGTTGGAGGCGCTCAGGCCTGGCTGGGCGGGCTTCCAAGAGGCCCCTTTCTTTCTCTTCCTGGGGTCCACGCCACTCACGCAGGCCCCCAGAAGGCAGACTTAGTTAACTGTCTTCTCAATAACTGTCTTCTTGTTCTAAGCTGTAATTATTACAGTTGACTCTATCTTGCGTCCATTTCTTCAGCAAGACAAAGTCACGTTACATCATACATATTTACAGTAGAGGGCTGCTTACAGACTTTGTACAGTAAGTGAAGTAAGAGGTTTTCTCTTAGAAAGTCAAAGTGACTCCATCCTGACGTCATTTTCATTCTTTATTGTCAGCACATATCCTTAGTATATATTATCATTTAGATTCCCTTCTCTAGTAATTGGTTTGAAAATCGTGTGAAAATTGTTCCATTTTCTTCAGTGGTTCTTTCTCTGAAGAAAGTAAAGACTCTTCTTATGAAAAAAGAATCTAGATTTTCTGCCCTGTCAGAAAGTAGGATGAGTGAATAGGGAAACCACAAGAAGGAGTCATGTTTTTTATCTGAAGCTGTTCTAGAGCTAGAACTTAAAGTTTCAGTTTCTCTTGGAATTTCATCAAACTCACACCTCATCATATTTTAAATTATGAAAAATAACTTCTGCTACTTGGCAAATTTAGGTGGAAAGCTTTGAATAAACCTACTAATCAAGCTGGAGTCTAAATCAGTTAGACTTCTTCAATATAAATGCTTTAGTTTGATTTCTGCAAGCCCTTGAATCTTTCAAAGCTGGCTTCCCAAGGTGATTCTGGATCTCAGGTAACTTGTGTCCCCTTTGGAACTTGGGTATAAATCTATCAAGTTTGGGCTGAAATGTATTCTTACATTTGTGTGCTCTCTCTAAGGCCACAGTTTGTGGTCATAGTTTGAAAAGTATTAGCTAACAAATTGTTAGTGCTTAATAAAATACTTATTTTTATGTCTAGATAACTATTTGCTTTCCTCTTTGCACTGATATGTTTCTTTCAAGACATGACACTTCAGTGTTTTTATTAATATTTAAGTATGATACATAGTTTGATAATTGTTTCTAAATTATGGCCTTGGAGATTTAATTCTTAAGTAGTGCTAAGATATTCCATCATCTTTCATAAAGCTTCTCAACTGGATGTCATTCAGCCATTGTTCTCAGGACTGATATAACATATGTTCTTAATTTAATAACCTTTCAGCTGGGAATTTTCCATTGCATTTTAGTTTAAATTTGCAAGTAAGTAAGAGCAACATACTTCCTGACTCTCCATAAGGTTAAACATGTGAATTGAAAATAGATTGTACTCTGTGAAAATTGAGTATGTTAATTTACTTTCAACAGTACTGTAATTGGGCACTATAGCATATGGTCAAAATCTTCACTGTTAATTAAGTAATCAGAGAATATCCCATGTGAATGATTCATGAACATTCAGAAGTCAGATTGAGTGTTTGCTTTCTTTTCATGTATTCTTTCTAAACACAGTTTTCTTAAATGATGTGTATATCTCCATCAGTATTGCAACTCAGTAATGTGTAAGAGCTTTGACATTTTTTAATGTCAGTTATTTCCATATTGAGATTTTATATATGCTTGGTTTCATGTTAAGTCAGGTGTCCTACACATCCTCATTGTAAAAAATTATAAAAGTCTTTCTCAAGAATTGAAAAGAAAAAATAAACTCCTCATTCATTTATTTGCTCAGCTTCCCACAACACAATCTATACACATCCTTATGCATACACACAACCCAACCTTCTTCCTCACCCACTTTGTGTGCCTAACCCCTAGTCAGCAATCAAAACTCAGCTCATATAACTCCTCATGACCCTGCTGGCTAGTTTCTGTGCTTGCCATGTCTACTTAAATAGAATTATTGTTATCTACCCCCAACCCCAATTAAACTGCTATTTCTTCACCTAAAGACTGTATCCTTTGCTTTTGAGTCCCCAGCACATGCCAAATTGCCTGGCATAGCAGAAAGTGCTTGTTTAAATGCCTGCTGAATGAATGAATAACTTCAGCCTCCAGGCTAGCAAGCAGATGAGTTCAGAGGCCATAAAAACATCATTCATAAGCTCAGCAAGAATCTTGCTGCAGTTGGAGCTATAGAAGCCCAACAAATCAGGGCAATGCCACCCTGGGGCTTATAACTTCTTCAGAAGCTGTGCAAGGCCAGACCCACTCCAGAAATAACATACTGAGGAGTCCTCCCTCCTCATATTCTCTCCTGCTTAACAATTTTCTTCTGTCTGTGGGTCTAGACCAATGCTGTGTAAGGGAAGTCTCCCAAAACATTTTGCTTATTCAAGGCATCTAAAAAGCAAAACAGATAGACATATTTTCCCCATGCAAAGTTCAGTTATGTGAATCATGCTTAATGGTTAAAAAACTATTTTTTATTCAAGTCAGATGTTGACTACAGTTGCCTGGAAAATAGAGTGATAGCAAGTAAAAACAAAACAAAACAAAAACTACCTTCAGAAACCAGTTCAACATGGACTGGATCTAGTAGGGCAGTGGAAGTTGTAGGAAGCTTAATTTTTCAGTTGTCAACCAGAAAAGAAGCTGTCCTGGTATCCCAAAACAGAGTTCAGATAAATGGAGGTTGTGCTCTGTGAAGTGCTCTTTTCAGTTCAAAATATGCCTCCTGCAGTCTACATGTGAAGCAGCTGAGGTCAAGAGGAGATTCAGACTACTTGGAGCAGTCTTCCATATGTAATTATAGAACCTTCCTGTTCTTAACTGACCTGGCTAGCTCCTTTATCGGTTGTGTTCATATGCCCCATATTCATGTAGCTGTAAGAGTCTATTTAAACTGTTGGGACTGTAACTACAAAGGCTTTTGCTCTACACTTGGAAGACAGTAACCCTTACATTCTGTTTAGCAGTGGCTCAGTTTAGCAGTCTGGAACATATTCTATGTCTGGGGAGATGCCTGGAGTACTGGAGTGAGCAGCTGAAATCAGTCACTGTTATGGTTATGGTCCTGTGGCCCCACCAAGTCTCATATAACCGTGGCATGGAAGCAGCTGAGTCTGGCATTCGTGATTGGTTTGTTGTCTAGTGCTGGGATTGGCAGTGTGAGTGCTGCATCCGCCCAGGGGTGGAGCTGACATACAGTGTAAGGGCAGGAAGAAGGCGTGGCTCTCTTTTGCCAGTTCACCTTGCTGTTGCAGCAGCCATGAATGGTGGCCCCACCATGCCACACTACCTTGGAGCCAACGGAGTCTGGATTGAAACCCCCAAGAACTATAAGAAATAAACCTTTCCTTCCCTAATTTTGGGCATCAGGTATTCTGTCTCAGCAACGAGTGAAAAGTAACCAAGACAGTCACCAATCCTGATCTCTTAGTCTGTGAGCTTGTTGCCTCATTTGATAAATGAAAATCACTAATGTTACTCCGGGTAATGAGAAGAAGTATTTGATATCACTTTGGAAAATCTGAAGACTCTTGTTATGGTTTGTGTCTAAATGTCCCCCTGAAGCTTCATGTAGTCATGGGGGGTGGGCTTTTCAGAGATCACTGAATCTAGAATTTTTAATTGATTCATAGTCCAATGCTGGAATCAGGAATGTGAATGCTACATCCACCCTAGACAGGTAGCCTTCACACAATATAAGGAACAAAAAGAGATTTGACTTTCCTCTTTCTCTTGTTGTTTTTGCTATCTTCTGCCACCATAAACTACTGTCCACCTGCCTTGGAGCCAGCCATTTATGAACTGAAACCTTTTCGAACTGAGCTAAATAAACCTTTTCCCCTTTAACTTTGAGTATCAGATATTTTGTATCAGCAATAGAAAAATAAGACAACGTTGCAGTCCTCTCTCCAGTGCCCTAGAGAACATTGAATTGTAAACATCCTAAGAACCCCTCCCACATTGACAGTGTCATGGATCTGGGTGAGAAATATGTATGTTGGTGTGTTACCTAGCTAAGAAGCAACCCTCCCTCATCTCTTGGGCTTTATATTCTTGTATTGTCTCTGCCTCCAAAGAAGTCACCTACTTCTCTTCCAGTCTAGCTCTGAATTCAAAAACCTTGTTTTCAGTACTGGGGATTGAACCCATTGCCTTCACGCAGAACTACGTTCTCAGTCCCTTTTTGTTTTTTGGTGTTTGTTTTTTGTTTTGAGACAGGGTCTCAGCAAATTACCCAGACTAGGTTTGAATTTGAGATTCTCCTGACTCAGCCTCGTAGAGTGCTGGGATTACAGGCATGTACCCCACACACAACTCAAAAACAATTTAAAAAATATTTTATATAACATTTGTATACTACATTAGAAAGATTTCTTTGAACATCTAGTTTATATGTTATTCTCTATTACTTTTTAAGTGGAATCAGATAAACTTTAAAAAACCTTAAGCGAAACTATTTGCTACCAAACCTTACTGTCTCCTCTTTACACTTCTAATAGAGTTCTGTACATGGGAGAAATTTTAAACAGCTCAATTTAGGGTATCGGATGTGGGTTTTATTTTGGCACTAGGCAGTAAGCCCCACAGGGTAAGGACTGTATTCATCTTTACTGCCCCAGCACCAAGTCTGGTCTCTGTACATAGTAAGCACTGAATGAGGGGACATAGAACAAAACTTGTCAGTCAGCGCATTCAGTCCTATGTTGTTACTAGACATAGGAGAGAGAGGTGAAAGAGTTAAAGAAAGGACCATCTTCATGAAGTAGTACAGTTGTGTTTTCTCAGTAACAGATGCAATGCTGTGATATCACATTTTGGTCTGTGTTTAGATAGGCCAGATGGGATTTGGTTCAGGATTTTATCAGGTCATTAGGGCAGCAGCCTCCCTGGAGACATAGCTTTCGATCACTTTTGTAGTCCATGGAGCCTAAAACAACCTCGGTAATCAATAATTATTGGATTAAATTGATGTAAATCTGATTGGAGTTTACTTATCTTAAATGTACATAATAGTGCGATCTTTATTTTGTTCCTTTAAATAGTGGTATAAGTGTTTCTTTTCTGTTGGGGCAGAAAAGATCATCTGGAAATAATTTATGTTAACTGCATAACCTGCCAAAGGCATGCTTCACAAAGGCACACTCAGCGTTGGAAACTATTTTGCCTTCCAGCTAGAATTCTTCAATATTGGATCTGTGCTAACTAACTCAGTGGCCAGGGAAACCACATTGGGTTGTCTGACAATGTCACTTGCTTTACTGTTTTAAAAATTGATTTTCATAATTTCTAGGCCAAAAAATAAATATATGTAACATACAGTGGACATACAAACATTACATGCTTTACAGTTAATGACACAGACATATGCTGAAATGTAATATTAATTTCTCTCTCTAGAACTGAACATAACTTAGCTTTTCAGTTTATATTAGATTTGATGCTGAAATTTTGTTCCATTAACTTCAAAGTATATCCCATAATCTCATGATTTTCCATAATCTCATGATTTTGTTAGGTTCTTTGTGTAATTATTACCAAAACAAGTTAATATTTTATTGCCCCCTTCCCTAGAGGTGATGTGTCAGGATGCCGTTACTGTCCTGGCAGCAGCTGGTATAACCCAAGTCTGTGTCATGTGTGGTTGAAAGGTCCACACATTCAAGCTTTGAAGCTCCCAGAGTTGATATTTCTCATTGAGGAAGAGCCCAGCAGTTCCTGGCAATTCTCCCTGCTTCTGTCTGGACTATCCAAGCCAGCTTCTTATTCATCTGTTGGCTTTCCATACTGAAGCAGTTTTATGATTTCTTAGGCTGTTCCCTAAGAAGCAACATCTAAATTGTTTGTGCTTTGAGCTCCATAGGATTCTGGAGATCCACACATCTAAGATTCCCTCTTGTTTTCCTCTTGTCTCTCCTCTGTCTCCCCATGTCTACCACTCTCCTTGCCTGGCCAGCCTAACTGGTCAGAGAGAGCAGGAGGAACAAACTCATTGACAGGAAAATGACATTTGTTTCATCTCCATATCCCTCTGTACTAAATAGTACAGAAGTTTCACCGATGAATACTCAAAAACATTTTTCTCTTGAGAATATTGTCTCTTTGTGAGTTTACACAGTCTCCTTGAAATTCCAAAGCTAAGCATATATGTTTCTTTTTCTGCAATTATAATCCTCCCTGGGACAGTGGGTCCTTCAGATGAAATAGACGAGTGTAGTATAAATATAAAGGAGCAAGAATTTCAACTTATATCTCTAAATATCACCCTACCAACATGTACTAGAACTATAGCTGTATGTCCACTTAAGTAAGGGTAACTAATCTCAAAGGTTAGGTTTGCTTTTAATTGAAACTATGGAAGAGGGTTGATGCTAAGAGGAAGAAAGGTCAATGAAAGTATATTTTTCTGTGCAGAACCAAACGAATCATGCTGTGCCTCTTGTTTTCAGCCTTTTCCTCCCTTTTTCTCTCTCTTTTCCACTTCCTTTTATTAAAATACAAATGCCCCTTCTAATGAAACTCAATTCTAGAATTTCCTTTTTACCTTCCACCCTCATAACATAAAGAAGCTAGGACAGTACTTATGATTTGCTGGAAATCCTAAAGAGAAGTGAGACATTATGCTGAAGAATCTTCAAATAATATTAAGATGTGAAAAAATATAGCCAGTGCTTCTCTGGCCTATGTAGGAAGAATCAAAGCAACCATGAAATTAGTTTTATTTACCATTAAAAGATACCAGGCTTGGAGTTCAGGCTGTGACTATGTAATTATAAATTAATTTCAATACCATGCTATAATGCCAGCAGTAGTTATGAGAGGTATGTTAATGAGTATTACAGAAGCTTTTCTGCTTGCCTGTTCCTCCAGATAGTCATGTCCAGGGTATATATGAAAGCATTGGCAACAAGAAGACCTGCCATGGTTTTCTAAGACTTTGCAGTCCATGCTATCAGTTTAAAAGGAAATAGTTCTTTTTAACAAGTCCATACTTGAAAAGTATGAAACTTCTTGAAAAGGAAGGATCAGTGCCTGCAAGTGGTAGCCAATTGTGAATTGAAATGTGATGCTGAAGAACAATTCAGTTCTTCAGTAGTGTTCATGAGAATTGAATGACATGTTTGTTTGTACTTTAAGTCTAGTGAAGTGTAAAAATTAAATGAATACACCATCAGATTTTGAAATGTTGAATCATGCATGACACTCCCTCTCCACTGAGATTTTTTTCTTTCAGATTTAGGATAGCACACCTCATTTGTGGACAATATCTTTCTGGCTTTCATATACGAGTTCTTATTTCTTTTATTCATCTTATTGATGACTGTGTTTGCTGGTAAAGAACACAAGTATACCTAAGCCTAGAATTAAATTATTTAGCATTAGAGTTTAAAATAACAGAATTTGTCATCAAGCTGACGGCCTCACATTCAGCCACTGTCAAACTCAATAGGTGATATTTTTACTTATGCAAAAATCTCAGACAGAAAAGAAAATGCTCCTTTGTAATAGCCCTGTTTCTTACAAAATGTTTCTGCCACTCTGCACTTTAGGTGCACTGGGGTGAAGAGAAGCATTGGCAACTTTGGTTGTAAAGAAAGGTCCTGGGATATGCCACTCAGGGACCCTCTTCAGTTCATGCCAAGGCCAGGGACTCAAGTGAGCCTTTCGGCTTATCATTCCCATGTGACACTTCTATTAGTTGTTGGGACACTTAACAGTGTCCCAACACTGTTCCGTGGAAACCCACAGTGACAGGTTGCCATCTTGGCACCTCAGATCTTGATAGAAGACCTTAATCTGTTCTGTGTAATATATCCTTTGACTACAGATGTGTTGTCACTGTTTCGTTTTAGTATTATGGCTGCCAACAGTCTCTGTGTGAAATAGAGCCCTCTAATAAGCCATTCTGCTAACATTTCTCATTGATTAACCCTATCCTGTGGCATTTTTCTTTGTAGGAGTTAGTGAGTACAGAATAAAACTCCAGGCAGTATTGCCCATCTTGTTCTACATGTTTGGACTGCACAGACGCAGGAGACACCCTTTATACTGTGGTCATTGTCAGTTTGGATATGTACTATGGCTGTTTTATGGAGATGGTAGTAAAGTGTCTGAAGAAAGAGATCAGTTTTTCTGATTGGCACAAAACATGAAATACCAGCTAGCAGTACCTGTCTGAAGATTGAAAACAACACTCTGGCAACAGACTGGGTGAATTCTGCCACTCATTAGCTGTGTGACCATTACATAATCTCAGTTTCATCACCTGGAAAATGGGAATAATGGAGTGTTTATAGGCTGTTAGGGTGATTAAAGAAATTATATATTCCAAGAACAGAGTGTATCGTTTGACTCACAGTGAATGTTCAATATCTGGCAGCTCCCACCACTTGGGCCATACATGTCCTTCTATCCAGATAATTCTCCTTCCAGTCTGTTTCCATCAATACTCTCAATATAAACATAGCTTTCAGATACTTAACGCAAGCCTTTTTGCAGTGAAGGTAATGGTTTGTAGTTAGTTTACTAGCCTCATACCTAGAGGTGGACTGATATGTCAGGTGATTGTCTTTGACTGAGGCACATGCATTAGCCTGCCCCAAAAAGGGCCTGTTCCCAGGAACATTCCAGGAAAGGTATGCAAGGACTCAGAAATAAGTAAGTGAGGCAAGGAGTAAAGAAAGAAAGATCAGATATTACTGTTTCATTTTCCAGACTAGATATCATCCTGGACAAGTCTGTGCCATAGCATTAACTATTAGAAGAAACACTGATGAAAAGCTCTAAGCAGCTGGGTTGACCTTTGGTGGACAGAAAGATTATGTAGATGGGGCTGGCAGACCAAGGAGTCTTATCTGAGAGCCACCTAGTGCTTAATCTATGTTTCAGGACAGAGCTGATCACAGTGTTTCGTGTGGCTTGGGCTAGAATCTTCTGCTGACAGTGATCTTATCATTCCCATGTGACACTTTCATCAGTGACTGGTTTCACCTGTTCTCTCAAATATGTTGCACACCAATATAATTTCTGCCACTTATCAGGCCTTGATGCATCTAGGTCCTGAAATTGTGTTATTGAACCAGCATTCATTGTCAAATCTTTATTAGATAAACCTGTTTTATTCTTTCTGATCCTATAAATGTGTTGATTCTCTATGCTGTGCATAATGAATGACTCTATTGTAGCCTTCACTGAAGTCCTTGAAGTGTGTGTGTCTGTGTGTGTGTCTGTGTGTGCCAAGCTTGTGCTTGTGCATCTGCACCTTTCCCTCTCCCCCATTTCTCCTTCTCCTCTTCCTTTCCCCTTGCCACCCCTTCTCTACTCTCCTGAATTTCTTTCTCTTTCCTAAAAAAGAAAAACACCAATTTTCCTTATTCTCCTACAAGAAATTTAATGTCTCAAAAAGGAAACCCTCTTAGTATGAGCAATCTGGCTTTGTATGAGTGAGTGTTCAAATGCACTTTTAAGCAAGGCTTACAAAGTGTCATAATTATGTGCAGTTTTCGCCACTGTATCTAGCCTTTTAGTCCAACAGCAACAGAAAAGTGATGTCATTCACTTATGAAAATGTGGTAAGGAAAACAAGGATTCTCATGACTTGATTTTTAAATTATAGTTGTGCGCCTCAAGAAAGGGCAGGGGTGGTGGAGTGTGCGCAAGGAAGTAAGCGTGATGGGTGTTGATTGGCACCTGGGGCAGAGTGTTCGTGCTGAGATGAATTAGGGCTCCCACTCAGAGATGCGGCAAGGCAGACGAGAGGATGCGAAGGGCAGCTGAGGCTCGCTTGCCCGTCACTGTGACACTGAGAAAGTCATTGATGGTTGAATCTGAATCTGAATTTGAACTATTGGAAGTGCTACTGTCATCATTGTGGGCCTTTTTCTATCTGTTCCATCTTATTCTCTATAGCCAAAATAGTTCATTCTTTTTTTCTGTTTTGTATCTTGTGTATGCTTTATGCAGTGAAGACTTTCCTGAAGCATTATAAATACATTGTGATTTTAAATACCATCTATATTTTGGGCTAGGGGCATAGTTCTGTGGTAGGGTGCTTACCAGACATGTGAGAAGCCCTGGGTTTCAGTCCTAGACCAGTAAAAAAAAAAAAATCATCTTAATACAGAAAAATATAAAGAAGCAAACATAAAGGCCCCAAATCTCATTTAGATAACTTTATCAATGTTTTTGAAAATAAAAGCATATGTATTTATATAATTAGAGTATGTGGGATACCAAGGGATAAATTAAAAAGTAACCCCCACCCTTCTTTAATTCTTAGCCCCTCACCTAATGTCTCTGTGCATTGTACAAAGCACTATTACATGAATACAGTAGTGAATGTCAGTTGTTCTGGCCCTGAAAGCAACTTTTAGTCTCGTGGGTCAAAGAATCAAAAACAAGACATGTAAATAAAAGTGAGTGATGTGCAATCATTTGGCAGCTAAGCAGCCATGCGACGTGACACACACGTTCGCCTCAGCCAGAAAGCGCAGCTCACTGTTGTCCACTCACCCCTGCCCATCCCTTGACAACCACCTGACCTTAAATACTAATATCTCTTCACCCAATATGTGTATTTATAGGATGGGTGTGATGATTCCTCCTGTTCTGATGAGTTTTGAAAATTGAATGAGCAAGAATATATTTTATAACTTACATGGCAGACTTACTGTCATCACTCCTGTAATTCACGGGTGTATTGTGGAGAATCATTTTTAGACAACTCTGCCAGCCCCGATTTGACCCACAGTTACCTTTTGTTTGGTTTGCACTGGTTTGTAAAATGAAACTTGCCACAATGTAAAAATCCGGAGAGTTTATATAAAAATGGCTTCATTTTGAAAACTTCCTTTGAAAACTGCTCTGGCTGGGCCCACATTCCCATTTTCATTGCTGAGGAGCTGCTGCCCCTCCAGTTTGCCGTAAGCCCCACCGCTCCCACTAACACTGAAACCTGACGTTAGTTGTCACCATCGTGCTTCTCACTTTTTAGATTAGAAAAATGTTGTAAAACCCACATTCCTATCGAAAGTAATGGGTAAAGCTACTCCTAGGAGGGTACAGTATGTTACTGAAATCTGCATCATGAAATGAATTTTAATTCACACATAGAAACAATGAGATTTATGTTCTTGACAAAAGCAGGTCATAAATTGTAGGTATATCAAACAGCATATGAGCACAGCTACACAGGCACAGTAAAGCTCTTTTCAATAAGCCCCGTAGAGGACTACACGCCCCTGACTCAATTAGGCTGTTACAGAAACAGCAACAATCAATCTGACTCAAAAAATCCTGAGCAGAAAAGACATTTATTGTTCACAGAACTGGGACAGGGTGGCTCCAGGCTGACTCAGCAGCAGCCTGTTGTCCTCAGAGCCTCAGCCTCTGATCCTCTGTGTTCTGCCGTCCCTTGCTCCTGCCTTGACTCTGAGCGCATCCCTTAGTAGTTTCAAGATGTCTGCCACAGTTTGGGGAAGCACATGGGCCAGTATTACCCTGCAAGTCATGTAACATCCCATAAAGAAGCAATCATTTTGTTGTTGTTTTATCTCTCTTAGTGAAAAAGAAAGCCTTTCCCAGAAGCCCCTGGTAGACATCCTCTTGAGTCCTGGTCTAGAGAGCACCCAGTTTCTCCCAGCTAGTTACAAAGGTTTTATTCTAAACTTTCCCCTTTTCCCTCATTCCCCTCATATTATGACCTACCCTTTCTGATTTTACAATCTATCCACTACC
>RJWM01046752.1:0-12207 GCA_004363535.1 Dasyprocta punctata
TCAGTGTTGTTTTAATTTACATTTCTCTAGTGACCAATGATGCTGAACATTTTTTCATGTATTTATTTGCCATTTGTAGTTCTTCAGCTGAGAAGTGTGTTTTCATCTCAGACGCCAATTTTTGGATTGGGTCTTTGAATTTCAGGGGCCTGATTTTTTAAAATTCCTTATATGTTCTAGATAGAAGTCCTTTGTTGAGGGACAGTTGACTAAGATTTTTTCCCAATTTATGGGTTTTCTTTTCACTCTGTTGGAGATTTCTTTTGATATACAAAAACTTTTTAATAAGATGAGATCCCAGTTGTTGATTCTGGAAAGCCTTTCCTGTGCAGTTTGATTTTTGTTCATGAACTCTGTGCCTACCTATATGTCTTCGAGATTTCTACCTACTTTGTCTTTCAGCAGATTTAGTGTTTCTGTTTTAATATTTAGATATTTGATCCATTTTGACTTTAGTTTAGCGCATGGTGATCAGCATGGGTCTAGTTTTAGTTTCTGCCATATGGAAAGCCAGTTTTTCCAGCACCACTTATTAAAGAGGTTATCTTTCTTCCAGTGAACATGTTTGACCCCTTTGTCAAATATGAGGTGGCTGAGTGTGTTTGTAGTTGTGGTTATATCTTCTAATGTATTCCATTGATCTTCAGGTCTGTTTTTATTCCAGGACCATGCTGATTTTGTCACAGTAGCTTTGTAGTATAATTTCAAGTCAGGGATTGTGATGCCCCCTGCCTTGTGTTTGCTGCCCAGAATTGTGTTTGCTATCCTAGGTCTCTTCTGGTTCCAGATGAATTTTAGGAATGATTTCTCTAGACCTATGAGGTATGCTAATGGTATTTTGATTGGAATTGCATTAAATCTGTTAACAATTTTGGGAGAATGGTCATTTTCACAATGTTTGTTCTTCCTATCCATGAACAGGGAATGTCTTTCCATTTTCTGATATCCTCTTTGATTTCTTTTTTTCAGGGTACTGTAATTTTCATTGAAGAGATCTTTTACTTCCTTTGTTAGATTGATTCCTGAGTATTTCACTTTTTTGGATGCTATTGTGAAGGGTGTGGTTTCTCTTACTTCTCTCTCAGTGTTTGTTGTTTGTGTACAGGAATGCTACTGATTTTTGAGTATTGATTTTGCATCCAGCTACATTACTGAATTTGGTTAATACATTTATAAGTCTTTCAATGGAGGTTTGTTGGTCTTCTATATAGAGTATCATGTCATCTGCAAATAATGATAATTTAACTTCTTCCTTTCCTATCCTTACTCCTTTTATTTCTCTTTCTTATCTAATCGATCTGGCTAGTGTTTCCAGCAGTATATTGAATAGGAGTGCTGGTAGTGGACAGCCTTGTCTTGTTCCTGACTTTAGGGTGAAAGATTTCAATTTTTGACCATTTAATATGATGCTGGCTGTTGGTTTGTCATAGATGGCTTTTATCAGATTGAGGTAAAGACCATTTATTCCAATTTTCCATAGGGTTCTTATCATGAATGAGTGTTGGACTTTATTAAAAACTTTTTCTGCATCTATTGAGATGATCATGTGATTCTTATCTTTGGCTCTGTTGATATGGTGTATTATATTTATTGATTTGTGTATGTTGAACCATCCCTGCATTCCTGGGATGAATCCCACTTGGTTGTGGTGTATAATCTTCTTGATGACTTGCTGCATTCTGTTTGCCAGTATTTTATTGAGGATTTTTGTATCTATGTTCATTAGGGAGATTGGCCTATAGTTCTCTTTCTTTTCATTGGGTCTTTCTCTGGTTTTGGTATTAGGGTAATTCTTGCTTCCAGAAATGAGTTAGAGAGAATTGCCTCCCTTTCAATTTCATTGAAGAGTTTGAGGAATTTTGGCATTGTCTTCCTTGGATTTCTTGTAGAATTCAGCTGTGAATCCATCAAGACCTGGGCATTTCTTTGTTGGTAAGGTTATTCAGCAGTTTTATATCTTCTTGATCCAGCTTTGGTAAGTCATATGTTTCTAGAAATCTGTTCATTTCTTCTGTGTTATCAAACCTATGAGAGTAAAGGTTTTCAAAGCAGTTATTGAAGCCGGACACAGTGGCACACGCCTTTAATCCCAGCACTCCGGAGGCTGAGGTAGGAGGAGTGTCGTGTGTTCGAGGCTGGCTTGGGCTACAACATGAGCGCAAGGCCAGCCTGAAGTACATAGTGCAACCCTGTCTCAAAAACTAGGACTGGGAGTTTGTCTCAGTGGCTTAAGTGCCTGCCTGGCAGGTTTGAGGTTTGAGTTTGATCCCTGGTGCCACAAAACAAACAAACAAGTAGGTACTGATGATCCTCTGTATTTCCACAGGGTCTGTAGTAATTTTGCCCTTTTCATTTCTTAGTGCATGTATTTAAGTTTTTTCTTTCCTTATTTAAATAAGGTTGGCTAGGGGCTTATCAATTTTTTTTCATTCTTTCAAAGAACCAACTCTTTGATTCATTAATTCTTTGTATTGTTTTCTTAGTCTCTGTTGTATTAATTTCTGCTCTGATTTTTATAATTTCCTTCCTTCTTTTGGCTTTGGGTTTGATTTGCTCTCCTTTTTCTAGATGTTTGAGGTGTAGCATCAGGTTGTTTATTTGTGTTCGTTCTGTTTTTCTGATGTGGGAATTCATAGCAATAAATTTCCCACTGTGCACTAGTTTCATTGCATCCCATAGGTTCCAGTAAGTTGTATATGTATTTTTGTTTGCTTGTAAATACTGTTTAATTTTTTCTGTGACCCATTGATTGTTCAGGAGTGTATTATTTAACTTCTATGTGTTTATGGAGTTTTTGCAGTTTTTTTGTCATTAATTTCTAGCTTCATGGCACTATGATCGTGTAATATGCATGGGATAATTTAAATTGTTTTGCATTTACTTAAGCATGTTTTATGGGTTAGTATATGATCTATTTGAGAGACTGTCTCATGTGAAGCTGAGAAGAATGTATATTCTGATGTTGGGTGGAACACTGTGTACGCATCTACTAAGTCCATTTGTTCACAAGTTTGATTCAGTTCTGTTATTTCTTTGCTGATTTTCTGTCTAGTTGATCTGTGTCTTTATGTCAATAGAGCGTTAAGGTCCCCTGTTATAATTGTGTTATTGCTTATTTGATTTTTCCTTTCTATTATTTTTTTATATAGCTGGGTGCTCCCATATTTGGTGCATATATGTTTAAGATTGTTATCTCTTCCTCTTGGAAGTTTTCCCCTAACTAGTATGTAATGAACTTCTTGATCTCTTTTGATCATCCTTGGTTTGAAGTTTGCATTGTCTGCAAACAGAATAGCTATCCCTGCTTTTTTTTGGGGGGGAGGTTCCTGTTGCATGAGATATTGTTTTCCATCTTTTGACTTTCAGTCTATGAATTTCCTTGTGGGTTAAATAGGTTTCTTGTAGACGGCATATGGTTGGATGTTGTTTCTTGATCCATTTTGCCAGTCTGTTTCTTTTAATTGGTGAATTGAGGCCGTTTACATTAATGGTTATAACTGATATATTTTGGCTTATTTTTGTCATGTTACCTTTCTGCTGTTGGTTCTTTACCTTTCCTTTCTGTTTAATTGTTTGCCCTGCTTAGTGGTTTTTTTCTGCTGATGTTCTTGGAGTTGTAGTTATTTTTACATCTGTCTAGAATATCTTTCAGTATTTTTTGCAGGGTTGGTTTGGTGGTCACGAAGTTCTTCAGCTGTTCTTTGTCATGGAAGTATCTTATTTCTCCATCAATTTTGAAGGACAGTTTTGCAGGGTACATCTATCTGGATTGGAAGTCATTTTCCTTTAGGATTTGAAATACTTCACTCCATGTTCTTCCTGACTTCGTTGTTTGTATGGAGAAGAATACTATGGGCTTTCCTTTATAGGTGATCTGTCTGTTTCCTCTAATAGCTTTTAATATTCTGTTCTTATGTTGAATTTCTGGGATGTTGATTATTATATGTCTGGGTGTAGATTTATTTTGGTTATGGCTAACTGGAGTTCTATATGCTTCACTTATTTATATGTCAGTTTCCTTTCCCATGTTTGGGAAATTTTTAGCTATTACTTCTGTAAATAGTCTTTTGATATCATTTGTGTTGTCACCTTCTTTTTCATTTACACCTGTCAATAATATATTGTTTTTCTTTGTATCATCTTGCACCTGTTGAATTGATATTTCCCACTCCCTTGTTATTTTTAAAAGGTCTTTCCTGTTCACTTGCTGCAATCTTGTCTTCGAGGTCTGAAAGTCTATCTTCACATTCACTGAGGCAGTTTTGCCAGCTTTCAATGAAATTTTTGATTTCTTGGATATCTCTTTGAATCTGTTTTATACCTCATATTTCTTTGTCAAATTGCTCATTCAAGGTTTCCATCTTTTAGCAGTACTCCTCAATTTTTTTTAACTATGTCTTCTTTAGATGTGTTCAGCATTTCTTTTATTATGTTTATCATTTATTCTTTTACCTGTGAGATTATTTCTGATCTGAGTTCCTTTACAGCTTCATGGAGTTGTTTCTTTACTTCATTTGCTATCATTTCAGAAGTTTCAGATGTATGTCTTATACTTTCTTCTATGTCTGTCTTGTAGGCTTGTTTGGGATGGGCTGGAGGTTTGAGATTGCATTTTGCTCTTTCATTTTGTCATTTTCCTGTATTCCCCAAGTCCCTAGTGGCACTCAAAGGCCCCTCAAATGGGGGGAGTATGCTAGGCGGACCTTTAGCACACCCCATGTGGCACTCCGAAGCTCCCCAGCTGTTTGAGTTTGCTGGGTGGGACTTTACCAGATTCTGAATGCGTACCAAGGCTGAACAGCTAGATGAAGTACATTGTGCAGGCCTTCAACTCAGGCCACACTGTACACCAAAGTTCCCCGGCTGCTTGGGGTCACTGGGTGGGGCCCTACCAGGTTCTAACTGAGGTGCTGAGGTTACACGGCTAGCTGGGGTTCACTGTGCAGGTCTTGAGCTTGTGCCACTCAGCACAAGAGGTTCCTCTGCCACTCAGGGTTGCTGGGTGGGCCCAGCCATGACCTGAGCCTCTTCCCAAAGATCCTGGATGTTTAGTGACAATGGTCGGGGCCCTACTAGTTTCTGAGTGGGGTGCTAGACCTGCACCGCTAGGTAGAGATCATTGTGCAGGCCTTTGGCACACACCCCTCAGCACATAGATGTTGCTTGGGTATTTGGAGTCACTGAGTGGGCTCCCTATGAATTTTAGTATGGCTTTCTCTAGTTCTGTAAGGAATGGTGGTGGTATTTTGTTTGAGACTGCATTGTATCTGTGTATTAGTTTGGAGAGGTATAGCTATTTTGACAATGTTGGTTCTGGTTATCCAAGAACAGGGGACATCTTTCCATTTTCTGGTGTCTTCTTCAATCTCCTTTTCCAAAGTACTGTAGTTTTCATTGTGGAGGCCTTTCACTTTCTTGGCTAGGCTAATTTCTAAATATTTAATTTTGTTTTGGAGCAATTGTGAATGGTATTGTGTTCCTAATTTCTTTCTCAGTGATTTCATTGTTGGTGTACAGAACACTATTGTTTTGTGTGTTGACTTTGTTTCCACTGCAGGTTGTCTTGCCATGTGGACGGTGAATACTGGGCCATTTTACTTACATCGCAAAAGAAGGGTGAGCAGTAAAACAGGACAGTGGGGGACAGCCAGGCACTTGGTAACTTGGGGTTATGTGTGAAGCAGCCAGTTCAGGTCCTGGCCCATGCTTCTGGCTCAGGAGATAGTAGAGAAGGTCCTTCTTCAAAGGGAAATTCTCTATGCTAAACCTGACACTCAAAGAAATACTGACCTAGAGTAAAGTCCAAGTTTTTCAGAACCTTATTTAAGTTGCTGTGGACCTTGGCCCTGCACCTCTCCCCATCCCTTCTTTATTCTCAGCTCCAGCCTCCTCGTGAAGTGAGTGTAGGTTTCTAGTCATCTCTCAAGGCGGTATCACCTCTTCTCTGATGCTGTGTTTGATTCTTCCTCTGTGTCCTCAGAGTCCCTGGCACATCCTCCTGTTGGTCATCTTCCTATTGGAAACTTGGACTTGTACAGCCGGATCTGAAAGGTTGCAGTAACCAACCAGGCCCCAGGGATCCTACTCCTTTTCTCACTCTCCTTTTTAAGCAGGAAACTCTTGTGCAAGCAGCTTGTTCCCCTGGTCAATTTCCTGGACACTTTGCAGAGCATCCAAATCCCAGGTGCTGAGAGTATTTTGTTTCTAATTTGTGCCCAGGAATATACAGGCATATACAAGACTGTGAACAAATTTTGCTAAATGACCAGGAAGCAACTAATTTTTGCAGCAATGTTTTCCTTCCTGCCACAGGGCTTTTGCATATACTGTTCCTTCTGCTCAGAATGCCATTTTCCCAATGTCTCTACCCTTACCTCATTAATTCCTCCCTGTCCTCCAGCTTGAAACACAGTTCCAGCTCCTCCTCAAATCTGTGCTTCTTTCTCACAGAACTGTATTCTTTCTTTAGATCTCATCACTGTAGTTATGTGATAGAGTCCCCAGCCCTGGTCCAGCGTTTACACTGTGCAGCTGAGGAGGAAGAATTGTGTGGGGATGCTGGTGTGAGTTATATGAACAAAGGGTAGCCCTGGACACAGATCCAGAAGACTAACAGGTAGCATTTCCTCCCTCCCTCCCTCCTTTCCCTTCCTCCCTCTCTCTGGTCCTTCTTCCTAAATATTCCACTCCTTTCAACTTTTAAATGCTAAAGAACTTAGTGACTCTTTGGGAGGAAGGGTCCACCTGCAGACTCCAAATGTGTTTGATCTTGAGATTTATTGATTCATTGATTTTGCAGAGCAAAATTAGGGCTTGTGTTTATAGGCAATTCTCTGGGGGGAGGCACTGATCAAGAATAAAGTTCAAGGTTTTCAGAGCCCTATTTAAGTTGCTGAGGATCTTGGCCCTGCACCTCTCCCCATCTTCTTTATTCTCAGCTCCAGCATCCCCATGAAATGAGTGTAGGATTCTAGCCATCTCTCAAGGTGGTATCACCTCCTCTCTAATACTGTGTTTGACCCTTCCTCTGTGTGTCCAGGGTCCCTGGCACATCCTCCTATTGGTCATGACCATAACCTGCTGTAAGGAGCTGTTGATATGTCTGTCCACGCTTTAAACTCTCCAGGGTCAAGATCAAAGCCACATCTCATTCATGGCCATGTCTCCATGATCAACTCAGGACCTAAGTATGTATTTGTTCAATAATAATACAAGGAAGACTTGTAAAGGGAATGTTTCCAGGCTTAAAAATAGTGTAGCTAGGGTACACGATGCATACTTGTAATCCCAGCTACTCAGGAGGCTGAGGCAGGTTGGGAGTTTAAGCCAGGCTGGGCAACATAGCAAGATCCCAATCATAACACAACACAGCATGACATAACGCAACCGTAGTAAAAAGGACAACCCAGCCTCTCTTGCCAAGATTAGCAGTAAAAATCTCAGCATCTCCATCTTTGTCTTTCATTTCTGTATTTCACTCCAGAAACACAACTGGAAGTAGTGTAGGACATTCTGGTGGGTTTGGAGTCTCCAAACTTCATCCAGCCTTTGGTTTTCTTTATCTTACTGGTAAAGGGAGTGTTAGGGAATGAAGCATGGGGTGGAAATGGGGAAAGGGTGAAGCACAGGGGTGGGTTCTACATATAGTATTTGCCCTAGTCAGTGTCATTGGCTACTTCCTGGTCCTTTTTCTCTCAGCCCCCAGAGGATGCTGAACAGAGGGGTCTTCTCTTTCCTTCTTGACATATTATCCCTGGGCTTCAGGATTCCAGATTCCAGCTCACTTGTCCTCCCTCCTCCCTTGTTAGATCTTCAAATGGCAGAAGATTCTGTCCTCTTCCCTCTGTTCAATCTCCCCCAAGAAACCTAATACAACCCTCCAAGTTGACATCTCTGTGCTGACATCTCTTATCCCACCCATGGCACCAAGGTCCAGATGTATCCACCCAGCTGTCTACCCACAAGCTTCTCCTGGAGGCCTAACCAGCTCCCAAACCTAAAAAGGCTAAGGCAGGATCCTTAATTTTTCTTCCCTGAAATGAATTTCTTAGTCTTTCATTTTAGAAGAGACATCCTTTGCTCACTCATTTGCTCAAGTCAAAAACCTCTCCAGAGTCAACCGATCAGTCAGGCCTGTAAGCTGCATTCCCAAATAGAGCCTGAACCTTCCCCTTTGTGGCTATCCCCTCAGCTAGGATGTCACCACCATCTCTCACCTGAACCACTGCAGAGCATTCAAACCAAGCTCTGTTTCCCAGCATGCCTTCCACAATCTTTGCAAAGGCACAGACCAAACTTGCAAGTTACTGAAGGTGAGGGCTTTGGAGTGAGACAGTTTATAGGCTCATATCCTAGTCCTACCATGCATATCTGTGTGACCTTAGAGGAATAACAAATGCCTCTAAGCATCAGTTTCTCACCCAAGAAATAAGGATTGCAGTAATTAACCTGCTTTGGAGATGAGGCACCGATAGGGTTTTCCCTTCTATAGTTAAAAAGATGAGATGAGATTAAATAGTAGACTTCTTAGATTTAATTTCATCAGGAAAACACAAAATCAGACCAAATGTTCTGGGAGTATTGCATTTGGAAAAATGCATTGCTAAGTTTGGTGGTCATTATAATCAGATCTACCAAGTTCAAATTCTGCCTTAGGTGATTTGCATAAACTAATGTATGATCATTAAATCATACCCATGAGATGGACCATCAGAGAGGCTCAGTGTAGTTAAGTAACTTGTCCAAAGGCACATGCAACTTGTAAACAACAGGATTAAAAATTTTGAGTCCCAGTTCCTTGACCACAAAAAGTCTGCTTTCATCTTGTATGGCTATAGCTGTAGAATACAACCCCACCCACAAAGAGGAAATAGCATTTAGCAGAGTGCCTTGGGCTTTGAGTCTAGGCTCTGCTGTTTATAAAGAGGTGGGCTTGCTGCGTCTGCTGTGCACACCTGTAATTCTGGCACTCTAGGAGGCTGAGGCAGGAGAATCGGAAGTTCAAGCTCCACCTGGGTAACCTAGCAACTTAGCCAAACCCTATCTCAGAATTAAAAAATAAAAATGGCTGGGGATGGAGTTCAGTGCAAAGGGCTTGAGTTCAATCCCCAGTCCTGGAAAAACAAACAGACAAAACCAAAAACAAAGTTGCTTCAGCCAAGCCACTCACTCTCTCAGAATCTCAATTTCCTTGTGAGAAGAAAATGCTGAGGTGCATGGTAATATCATCAAGTGGCATGCACTGAAATGCTATGTTATAGGCTAAAGGACACTGCCAACCACAAGCACCCAAGTAACTCTTCCCTCCCTGAGTACTTGTGGGCAGTGTGGATCCAGAGAGGTTGCACTGCTCTTTGGGATCTCAATCCTGCCTCTTCAAAGGCTCTCCTACATCCAGAATTACTATGGTGTCCCTACAGTTACTCGTGATTTCTTGACTCAGTTTCTTTATCAAACTCCTCAGACTCCCTCTTCCAGGCTATTTTATTTTTTGATATTGGCGATAGAACCAAGGACCTCGCACATGCTATTAAAGTGCTCCACCATTGAGCTAAACACCAAGCCCCCCACTACTCCAGTCACCTGGAACACCTGCCTGGAAGTTCTTATCTGGAAGAAAATCCCTGCCATACAACTGCCATTGCATATGACTACTATTCTCACCTTAGGGAGAACAGGAGTGTTAGCCTACGTGTAAGAGCAAAGATTTTTTGTGTGTGTGCTCTCATTTTTAAATATATTTTCTACTGGGAGTGGAGTTGGGAGAGGCTGTTCTGTTCAGATCTGTGGCTTCTGCTTCTTAATTCAGGTCCTGGTAGTGAATGAAGCCTTCCCTGTCCCAGGCCTAGAAGATGAACACGATGACTACCTGTGGCCAGTGGAGGCAGCAGAAGCTGGCAGATAGGTCTGGGGCTGCTGCTACTGTTGGGAGGGTGTGGTCACTGTGTTAATTCTGCTCCATATCTCCAAGCCACCCTCTCTGGCCTGCATTAGACAGAAAGGGTGGGGATTCTTGCAGGAAGACTAGCGGAGGGAACACATCTGTGCCAGTGCGATAGGATGCTGGTTGCAAGTGACAGAGAGACTCAATTCAAACTAGTTAAGGCAAAAAGACGAGTGTACTGGCACACAGAACCTGGGTGTGGGGGACAGTTGCCATCAGGAACTCAGAAGCTATCAGGGTCATCTCCCTCTTCATCGGTGTCAGCTGTATCCTTTTCTTTTGCAGACTTGCAGGGACCGGGGCCATTGCTACCTCTGGCACCAAAGCAACTCCTGGCCCCTGGGTTCCCTGAGTCCTTTTCTTTCTTAGCTCAGCACTGAGCACACACAACTACACATCTACACAGCACACAGCGGAGCATGACCCTTTGCCTTTGACACAAAGGCACCAGCCCATTTCGCAGATTTTCACTTTCATGAAGGGCTCAGGGGAGCAATTCCCCCCTCCCCAAAAGAAAACCCACTCCTTCATCCCAGGAGGTTGCAGTGGGTTTCTCCATCGTGAACTCACCTCTCCCAGGCTGCATGGTGAAGATGGACCCTCAGGTGGGCCAACCTGTGGGCTCACTGTGAGATAGTATCTGCTATGGAGAGCGGGGGAGGGGAGGCCTAACCTAGGATCAGCAAATACGAGTGCATTGCAGAACTGTGTTGCTGAGATGCATTGTGAAGAGTGATTCAGTCCATGCCTGACATTTTCCAGTAGGCCCAAAAGCTGAGCCACGACTCTTAGTCCTGCAATACTGGAGCATTTCTGGTGGTGTCTTCTGACTGAGAGGTCACCTGGTGAATCACAGTCATCCGGGGGCTTGTGGAGGCTGTAGAAGACCTGAGCATTGTCCTAGAGACCCCTAGAGGAAGAGGTAAAGAGGAAGATGGTGTGTATGTGGCAGGGGGTGCTCATACACTGGGGTACGGGGCCAGTTACAGGTCTGGTGAAGAGTGGAGGGTAGGGAGACAGGACTGGGGTGGCCTGGCCAGGCCTTTGGGCAGTTTCTTCCAGTTCCCCACATGTGGGAAGCACTTCATGTTCTGTCTCGCTGGACCTGCACTATCTGCAGTTCTGTTTCACAGTGGAGGAGGCTGAGGCTGAGACGGTGAGAACCTGGCCCGTTCAGATTCCCAAAGTCAGGTGGCAGAGCTGGGAATAGGACCCAGGGCTCCTGATACCCAGATTAGGTCACTCTCTTCTCCCCAGAGGGCAGAACATGGATGGCTGAAGGGAGGAGAAGAAGGCACATGGGACAGCCACAGGCACTTGAGGACGGGACCATGTGTGACGCTGTGCTGAGGCCCAGGCTTGCAGCCTTCGCAGGTGCACGGGGACCCAGAGGAAATGGTTGTGCTCGACTTTTCCTGTGGGTGACTGCAGTCACCTTTTGGCACCTTCTGCAGACCCAGGCCTCCTGCCTGAGCCTCCAGTCTCTCTCTGCACATGGGCTGTCCCCTGGAAAGCCCCCAGAGATCTCGGACTCCCCAGAGTTCAAGCTGTCAGTTGTTGTATTTCTTCATCCCCCATCTGCTGCCCTGTGCCCTCTCAATGAACGGCATCTTCCATGAATCATTCAATCCAGAAATCTGGGCATCACCATCACCCTCAACTTCCACCCCCACCCCAGTCAATCAATCTTCAAGTTCCCTGGATTCATCTTCCTAAGATCACTCAGATACATCCTGGCACTGGTCCCACCCTGTACCAGAAAACCCAGACCACGGAAGCTGGAATGGCTCCTCCAAACACACTTCCCCGCGGGAGACGGCAGGGGGTCTCCACATGCCAGTGCTGTGGTGGGGGCATGATGGGAGATGCAGCCACTGAGGGGAGGGGACAGCCGTCTCCACATCCTTTGGGGAGGGAAAGTGGGCAGAGAACAGAGCTGTTGACAGACTCCAGGCTGCTATATTGGGAAGATTTGACAACACACACAAGGAGAGAGTGAGGGCGCGTTGACGGCTGGTGAGAGGCGCGGGGGCCGGCTGGGGATGTGCCACCACCACCCACGTAGGAGGAAGTTGGGAACAGATTGCTTGGGACCAGTGCCAGCCTCCTGAAGAGCCATTGCTTCCTTCCCTCCCTCTTCACTCTGGCACCTGCTGAGCAATTGAGGAAGGGGCTGTCTGGTTACAGCCAGGCCAGACAGGGATATGGGCTGTGAAAGTTCTTACTGAGATGAGAACACAGCTTTGCAGAGAATAGCTTCCCTG
>RJWM01046753.1:0-12207 GCA_004363535.1 Dasyprocta punctata
GGAATTAATCACTAAGTGGAAACTCATGTGTCTTACTTTCTTTTCTGTTGCTATAACTGATTACCACAGACTAGGTAGTTCATGGAATAAAGGTTTGATTCTGGAGGCTAAAATGTTCATGGTCAAAAGGCAGCATTTGGTCAAGAAGAGACTGCTTGCTGGTAGGGACTGTCTCTGTAGAGTCCCAAGACAGAATAGGACATCATGATGACAAAAATCAGGCTAATCAGCTGTGAGCTTTATTATTCTTCCTTAAAAGATACCTGTGCAGCCATATGTAGTGGTACACACCAGTGATCCCAGAACTTGGGAGGCTGAGGCAGGAGGATCAAAAGTTCAAGCCCCGCCTGGGCAAATTAGTGACCCAGTTTCAAAGGAAAAAAAAAAGGGCTAGGGATGTAGCTCAAAGATAGAGTGCTCCTAGGTTTCATCCCTGGTATCACAAATACAAATAAGTAAATAAATAAAATAAATAATCAGGAATGAGTTAGGTGTGATAGCATGCCTGTAATTCCAGCACTCAGGAAACTGAGGCAGGATGATCTCAAGTCTGAAGCCAGCCTGAGTTACTCAGGGAGTTCCAAATCAGCGTGATTCGCTTAACTGTACCTTGTGTTGAAAAACCAAAACAAAATCAATGTAAAAAGGAATTACAGTATTACAGAAGTCATATATTTACTGCTTGCTATATATGTGCATTTTCTCATGCGTTCATTTATATAAACTCACTTTCACACCCATCTCCTTCCTATTTATATTTTAATCCAAATTCTAGGAGGTGAACTTCATAATTTATCTTTCAGGTAACAGAATATTGAGAATGTGACTTATATTTGAGGAGATATTAATATGACCTGTGAACCTTCTGCCTCTAGGGAAGGAAAACTTCTTCCTTTGAATTATTAGGTAGAAATGTACAAATTTTTTTTCCTTTGGTATCTGGGATCAAACTTAAGACCTTGCAGTTGTCAGGTAGGCACTTATGCCACTGAGCTATATCCCCAGCCCAAAATGTACACTTTTAATTATTGTAAGGGAATTCAATGGATGCACAGGGCACATGTAGATGCTAAGTACCCTGAGCTTGGACTGTGGCAGTCATCCATTTATCTTGGCTTCCATATGACTTTCAACAGCAGATTTGGAGTAATGGGTAGGTTCTTTTAAGTATTTCTCTTTGTCACTCAGGCTATACACGAGCCACTGGAGGTTCCTTGCAAAAAGAGGGGAATTCTTTTGTTGGGTCCAGCTGGTGCTCAGGATAAGCACTGTGGGGGTAAGAATCCACCATGTGGTGTCCTGCCCATGCTCTGCGCCCAGAACACAGTCCTAGGTGACCTGGAAGCACTGGGCTCAGTATCTCCATCCTGTGGTCTACTCACATGGACGTCCAAGACTGAAAGCACTTGAACTAGGAGATGGACCCTCAGTACCTGTGCCAACCAGCTCAATGGCTTCTCTCCTTTCTCCCTCACGACAGACACTGTCCATTCCAGGATTGACACTGCATGTTGCACAGCTCCCCATGTCCCACTATGAGCCTGTGTCCCCAGAGCTTTGCTTTCTGCAGCTGTTAAGCTATGACTATCTCAGACCCTGTGATCCCAGTACCACACAAAACCACTACCATGAGCTGGATGTGATGGTACATGTCTATAATCCCAGCACTCGGGGAAGCTGAGGCAAGAGGATTGCAAGTTCTAGCCCAGTCAGGGAAACTTAGTGACTTAGTGAGACCATGTTTCAAAATTTAAAAAGAACTGAGGCCATAGCTCAGTGCAAACAGCCTGGGTTCAAATTCCCAGTACAAAAAAAAATTGCAACTGTGTACCTGCTTTCAGTGTTAATTCCTCTGTGCTAGGGGTTGTGTTAGACTTTCCCAAAGCAAATATCATGAATTCAAGGCTTCCTGCATATCCCATGCCCCCAGAACTATCTGCACTCTGTGAGACACTGTTTCAAAATTTAAAAAGAACTGGGGACACAGTTCAGTGCAAATAGCCTGGGTTCAAATCCCCAGTACAAAAAAAAAATTGCAACTGTGTAACTGCTTTCAGTGTTAATTCCTCTGTGCTAGGGGTTGTGTTAGACTTTTCCAAAGCAAATATCATGAATTCAAGGCTTCCTGCATATCACACGCCCCCAAAACTATCTGCAGTCTGTCCCAGCAACCATAGCGCCTTGTAAGTACTTTTCCCTCAGTGCTGCAGATTGAAACAAGGTCATGTGTGTGGTAGGCAAGTGCACTATCACTAAGCTACACCCCCAGCCCTGCCTTCTGGTATTTGCCCTCTTGAGTCGTCACCTTCCTGTGAGTGGCTGTAAGACCTGATTTATTTCTACACAACAGAATATGAAAAACATGAAGGGATTTTGTATGTGTAATTAGGGCCACAAGTCAATTAGTAGAATATTCTCCCTCAGGACAAATTTACACAGGATATTAATTTTCCTTTTGTAAAAAGGAGTTAAAACTAGCCAGGTATGGTAATGAATGGCCTGTAATTCAAGCACTTGGGAGACTGAGCCAGGAAGATTGCTGTATGTTGGAGGCCAGCCTGAACTATATAGCAAGATCCTGTCTCAAAAACCAAACGAAACTCATTTAAAATCATCTCCTTATTTTTCTCTAGAATAGTCTATGAACAAGTTTTTTTAAAAAGTCAATTCAGAAACTGTCAAATGGCACAATACTTGTGCAAGGGGAAAAATTTCATGTATAGCAAAATTTAAAATATTTTTGTTTTTACTGTTTTGTTTTGTTTTGTTTCGTTTTGGTACTGGAAATCAAACTTGGGACCTCATGTTTGCCAGGCAGGCACTGCACCACTAAGCTAAATCCCTGGCAAAAAATTTCATGCATAGCAAAGTTAAAAATACATTTTTGCTTTTACCTAGACATCTCACCTTAAAAGCTTACCTTGAAAATAAATTGCAAATGTTCAAATACAGAGAATTTTATTCACTGGAGGTTACTCATAAATGCTGAAACAATAAGGTTGTTGGGAGACAAGATGTTCTGAATATCAAAATATCAACTTAAAAAATTACTTTTTGTTATATCTTCTGTGGTGCTGGGGGTGGAACCCAGGGCCTCACAGATGCTAGGGATGCCTTTGCCTCTGAGGTGTATTCCAGCCTACAAATCACTTTCTTACCCATTAGGAACAATCTATGTTTAAAATCAACTGCTCTGACAATCAATAACTTAAGCAAGTATCAAACCACATCACTAATCAGAGGCCAGTAAGACTGTCTTCCTGATGAAATGCAATTGCAAGTATAAATGTCACCTACAAAATATTTTGCAAATGAGCTGAAAATTGGGAGTCAGTTTTATCACACTCATGACCTTCTCTCTTCAGGGACTGCTTTCATGTACTTTGAAGGAATGGGAATAAATACTTTGCCACATTGTGTACTTTCATGGTTTTCACCAAAATTGAGTAACATGTGACTATTACACAGGAAACAGTTGTTCCCAGACTTCTTAAATGGCTATGAGGCTTCGTGAGTTTGTATGCAATTACTGAGACTTGAGGAATATGTGAATGCCTTCCCGCACATCTTACATTCATAAGGCTTCTCCCCAGTGTGTGTCCTTTGATGTGCCAAGAGGCTTGAGAAATGAGAAAAGCTTTTGCCACAATCCTTACATTTATAGGGATTCTCTCCAGTATGAATTCTTGCATGTCTGTTGAGGCCTGAAGACGTAGTGTAGGCCTTCCCACATTCATTACATTTATAGGGTTTCTCTGCGGCATGAGTTCTGATATGCTCAGTAAGAAAAAAGCACCTAGCAAATGCTCTCCCACATTCTTTACAGACAAAAGGCTCCTCTCCAGTGTGAGTCCTCCTGTGGGCGACAAGGTAGGTGGATGTAGAAAAAGCTTTCTCACAGTCCTGATAGGCATAAGGCTTCTCTCCACTGTGGAACCGCATGTGTTTGGTGAGGCTCAAGGACCGTGTGAAGGCTTTTCCACATTTGTGACATTTATAGCGTTTGATCCCAGTGTGAATCCAAACATCCTTCCTAAGGAGGAATTCCCAAAGGATTTTCTGCATTCCTTACATTTGTAGGGTTTCCCTTCGATGTGAATGCTTGCATGTTTGTTCAGGTATGAAGATAGGGCAAAGACCTTCCCACATTCCTTACATTCAAAGGGCTTCTCACCACTGTGCATTTGTGCATGCTGAGAAAAGATACCAGTACTGAGCGAACACTTTCTCACACTGTGTACATTTATAGGGTTTCTCTCTGGTGTGAGTCTGTGTGTGCTTATTAAGGTAGGCAGGGCATGTGAAACTTTTTCCGCACTCTTTATATCTGTAATGATTTTTTTCTTTGAGGCTTTCTGGATGCATGCCAAGGCCTGTGGAGAGAAAAAAAAACTACCCCCATATTCACTCCATTCAAAGAGCTTCACCCCACTGGGAGTTCTGTAATGCAGGACTGATTCACACTGGGTTTCCCACAGTCACTGTGATCAAAGGGTTTTTCTGGCACATGTGTTCTTTTGTACACAGCATTTGGAGTTGTGCTGAAGCTTTTTCATGCTCATTCAACTCCAAAGGCTTCTCTCCAGTAGAGGTTTTCACATGTAGGGTAAGGAAGTCTTTTCCATACTGATCACACTTATAACTGTTCCCTGACTTCTCAGTTCTTGTGCGTGTCTTCAAACGTGACAGTTGGAGTTCACCAACACTTTTCCTTTTTCCCTGTTGATAAACAGAAGAATGACAAAGAACATTATTTTTATTTATGTATTTGGTGGGCCTGAGGATGGAACCTAGGATATCATGCATCTAGGCAAGTTCTAGAATGAGTTATACTCTTAGCCCAAAGTACAGTATTTTGAGGACGACAATGATTTTTACCATCACATAACATCCATATGGTTCTACCTTGCTTCCTTTCTCCCACCCAAGTGTTAATCAGGCCTGATACTGCTTAGCTTCTGAGATCGGATGAGACCCATTATGTTCAGTATATGGCTGTATGGATGTTGTTTCCTTTCCAACTGAATGATGGAACAGTACTTCCAGGACCTTAGACTGTACTCTAACCTTAGATTATTAAGAAGACTGTCTACTTCTAGCAACTCTAAAAAGCAATCTAGGGCCTCTCTGAATTGATGCTGTCCACAGCATCCCTCCTGACATTGCTCTCTCCTGGGTGGAAGCTGCTTTTCTCATCTCTTGTTCACTTGGGCTGGACTTCTAAAACGGAATTCTCAACCTTCTCTGAGGATAGGAAATAAGGTCACCCTTGTCAGTCTTACCAAGTGCAGCCCACCGGAACTCTGTCCCTTTGAAAATTCCAGCTGATGTATGTACTCACTGGTGCTAAGTCCCATTACACATTCTGAAGATGAACAGGAAAACAACGCCAAGGTTTGGAGGGAGAAATGGCCCAGTGAAAGAGTTTCAAAATGATAGCGCTGATGTATATTTGTTTTCAAATTAAACCTGGTTAAAAATGTTTTTTAAATTTTAAAAAACTAAAGTTTGAGCATTTTGAATAGGTCAAAACTTAGGCAATGCTATGGATATAGATCATAATTTTAGATAGTTTATTACAAGTCAATTCCTTGGAAATTAAAGTTAATGATGAACAGGATGAACACACACACACACATGCTTTTTTGGCAGTGCTAAGGATGGAATCCAGGGCTTCACACAAGCTGGGCCAGTATTCTACCATTGAGACACACCACCAAACCCAAGATGAATATTATCAAGCATAGAAAGTACTCAAGGTCTGGATAAAGAGGATATTAAAATGATAAATTAGGGTTGGAATCCCAGCACTTGGAAGGTGGAAGGACGCTCACTGCAAGTGTGAGGCCAGCTTGGACCTGTCCAGTCAAGATTTCTGTCTCAAAAAAATAAATAAAATAAAATAAAATAAAATAAAACAAAGTGATAAATTTGGGCTGGCAATGTAGCTCAGTGGTAAAGCACTTGCCTAGCATGTGCAAAGCCCTAGGTCTAGTCTGCAGCACAGCTAAAAAAAAAACCTTAAAAAAAAGCCAGTGCAATGGAACATGCTTGTTATCTCAGCTACTTGGGAGGCCAAGGCAGGAGGATCACAAGTGTAAGGCCAGCCTAGGCAACTTAGTGAGACTCTACCTCAAAATAAAAAATAAAAGGGGCTGCAGATGTAGTTCAGAGGTACAGTACCCCTAGGTTTGATCCCCAGTAAAAGAAAGAAAGAAGAGAGAGAGAGAGAGAGAAGAAAGAAAAGAAAGATGGAAGGAAGAAGAGAGAGAGAGAGAGAGAGAGAGAGAGAGAGAGAGAGAGAGAAAAGAAAGAAAGAAAAGAAAAAAGAAAAGTAAAGAAAAGGCCAGGTGTGGTGGTGCACAACAAAATCCTAGCACTTGGGAGGATGAGGAAGGAGGATCACTGCAGGTTCGAGACCAGCCTGGGCTACATAGTGAGGTAGCATAGTGAGACCCTGACTCGAAAAAGAAAAAGACTTTAAGAAACAGAATAACACACTTTGTGAGATTACAGGAAATTCTGAGGGAACAAAAAGTAACTGGCAGAGCTGCAGATGTAGCTCAATGGTGAGCACTTGCCTAGTACACACGCAACCCTGGGTTCCATCTGCAGCACTGCCCCCTCAAAGGTAATGATATCTGCCGGGCATGGTGGTGTGCACCTTTAATCCTGGCACTTGGGAGGCTGAGGTAGATGGAGCGCTGTGAATTTGAGGCCGCTTGGGCTGAAACGTGAGCAAGGTCGGGCTGAACTACATAGTGCGACCCTGCCTCAAAAAAAAAAAGGGGGAGTTTGGCTCAGTGGTGTATGCACCTACCTGCCTACCTGGCAGGCGTGAGGTTGTGAGATTGATCCCCAGTTCCGGGAAAAAAAAAAAAGTAAAGATATCCTAATTTCTCAGATAAATGGCCTCAACCTCCTGAGACCCAATGAATGCATTTTAAAATGTTTCCTTCACACTCACGTTGAACAGCTCCTTTCTGCATTTCCCTTAAATTGGCTTCTTTTTCCAACCAAGAGATCAGGCTGGGCTTGGGGAGCTGAAGTCCTGTACACAAAGAAAAGGGCATTGAGAAAAAAGGCTCAAGCAAGAGATTGTGAGCCTGCACCCTACATTCCAGGGATGCAAGGCAGGGACATTATTCCAGGAAGGCTAAAAATGTGGGCAGCACTTATTGAGCCCCAAAAAGAGGCCACACTGACCCCTGAAGCCCAAATTAATCATTTTGTATACAATTCCTAAGCACTGAAAGTTTCAATCACTTAGGAAGTAAAGTAAGTGAAACAAAAGAGATCTATCACTATTTCTTTCTTTTTTTTTTTTTTTTTAGACAGAATCTCACTATGTAGCTCGGGCTGACTTTGAATTAACTACGATCCTCCTGCGTCAGCCTCCCAGAGTACTGGGATTACAGGCATGCACCACCACATCCAGGTGATGCTGTTGCTCTTGGATTATATTTGGGGGCACAGGGCAGGGGGGCAGCAGGGATGATTTCTCTTTTGTGGCCAGGAATTGAGCTCAGGGCCTTGTGCTTGCTGGGCAGGTGCTACAACACTGAGTTACATCCCTGGGCCTTGGGCCGCATTTTTTGAAAACCACTACAGTAGATTAAAATGCATCAGAGCAGAGAATATGTGTCTATTATTTCCCAGTGGATTTAGAGCCCATGTCACCCAGGTTGGGACCCAGGAAGCATGCAGCCTCCATTTCTTCCCCACAAGGCCACAGGCATGGCAGCGCTCTTACCCACGGAGACCAAGTTCTCGTAGTTCTCCAGGATCACCTCTCTGTAAAGGTCTCTGTGACTCTGATCCAGCAAAACCCACTCCTCCTGGGTGAAGTCCAAGGCCACATCCTTAAATGTCACTGAGTCCTGAATCATCACACACAGGCCAGCCTGAGTAGCGAGTCACAGCAGTGACCTCTTCCGCAATGTTCACTGGAGATGAGGAGGTGAGGCTGATGACCACATGGGGCTTTCAGGGCCTCCACTTCCCACCCAGGACCCAGAGGTGCTGGGGACCTTTCCTCTACCCACATGCACTCACTGCCCACCTCCCACCATCATGGGACTGCAATGGTCCTTCTGAAACACAAACTCCTCTCCCAACTAGACTCTTTCCGCCTCCCTCCCCCCCTTGCTTCCTTTCTTCCTTCATTTTTGGTTTTTTGAGACAGGGTCTCACTATATAGTTTAGGATGGCTTTGAACTCACTATCTATCCCAGGCTGACCTCAAATTTGTGGTGACCCTCATGCCTCAACCTCCCAAGTCCTGGGATTACAAGTATGCATCACCTCGCCTAGTCTGACTTTCTTCTTTTAAAGTACAGTGGTTGCCTGGAGCCAGACCCACTGAGTGAGATGAGCTGTTGGAACCTGGGGACACATGATCAAAGTGATGTGGCGGCAGTGACCCTGGAGGCTTCTGCAGAGAGAGGCAGCATTGGAGGAGAGTGGCAGTGGATGGAAGCAGCAGACCCAGAAGACTGACTGGCTGGTGGTGAGTGCAGAGAACTCTGTCCTCCCATGGGAGACAGCAACTGGCCAGGAACCATTTTGGAGTCAGGTCCAATAAACCCAGAACCAGAACTACTCCCAGCTTCCTCCAGCAGCTCCTAGCTGGGCACAGACCCATGGAAATTGCTTGGGCTGAGTCCTGCCCCCACGTGCATTCTGCAGGCCATCTTGGAAGTTCCCTACAGGTAGTCAGCTCAGTCTGGAGGCTGTGGCTGGTGCAGCCCCTGTGCATATTCCAGGGGCAGTAGTGGAGGTTCTCCACCAGTGACCAGCCCAGGTCCACAGATGGCAGCCAGCTCTGCCCCTGCGCTCATTCTAGCAGCCACTGCGGAGGTTCCCTGCAGGCAGCCAGCTTAGTCTGGAGGCATCAGCCCCATGTATGCTCCAGGGGTGGTAGTGGAGGATCCCCACTGGTGACCAGTCCAGGTTTGCAGGCAGCAGCCAGTCCTGCCCCCACGTGCACTCCACCAACCAGGGAGCCAATGCAGGCTGGGAAAAGCAGCAGCAAGCCCTGCACCAATGCACCCAATAGCCATCATCAGATATCCGTAGTCAGCACTGGCTAGAAGAACCAGTCTTGCTTCAGAGAAATTGCAGCCAATGCAAGGAATGCCTGGGACCTCAGTACCCATTTGTCCAGAAGAACCCAGAAATATGTCAAGACTAAGAAGCAAAAGGCAGTCTCTGGTGTCCAATCCAAGTAGAACAAGACCAGGAGATGCAAACACAGAAGAGACCAGGAGTTGCACACCTGAAGTTTCTGAGGTGATGGCAACTGAAGACACAACTTCATTAGGCTATAAAAGAAATTAGAACAGAAATACTAACTCAGGTAAAAGAAGAAATGAAAAACATAATAAAAGAATTGTTAGGCATCACTAAAAAAGACATAGATAAAAAATAGAGAAGCATAGGAAAATGAGGGAAACCTTGAATGAACAATACAAAAAAGATTTAGAATACATGAAACAAATTCAAAGAGATATTCAGGAATTTAAAAACTCCATTGAAAGCTGGCAAAACCACCTGAAAGAAGACAGACTTTCAGACCTTAAAGACAGGTTTGCCGCTTGTAATCACAAAAGGAAAGATCTCTTAAACGTAACAAGGAACTTGGAAGTAACAATTCAATGGCTACAAGACAACCCAAAGAAACATAACTTAAGAATAAAAGATGTGAGTGAAAAAGCAGAGGTCAACACAAATGACATTAAAAGTCTATTTACAGAAATAATATCAGGCCATGCATGGTGGTGCATGAGGAGGTATGTTGTAAGTTCGAGGCCAGCTTGGGCTACAATGTGAGCACAAGGCTGGCCTGAGCTACATAGTGCAAACCTGTCTCAAAAAACTAGGGCCAGGAATTTGGCTCAGTGGCTTAAGCACCTGCCTGGCAGGTGCGAGGTTATGAGTTTGATCCCAGGTGCCACAAAAATTTTTAAAAATTAAAAAAAAAGAAATAATATCAGAAGACTTCCCAAGCATGGGAAAAGGAAGTGACATTCAGGTAAGTGAAGAATATAGAACACCAGCTAGCCATAACCAAAATAAATCTACACCCAGGCATATAATAATCAAGATCCTAGAAATTCAACACAAGAACAGAATATTAAAAGCTGTTAGAGAAAAGAAACAGATCACCTATAAAGGAAAACCCATCAAATCACAACAGATTTCTCAATACAAACTATTAAATCAAGAAGAGTTTGGAGTGAAGTATTTCAAGCCCTGAAAGAAACAACTTCCAACCCAGATTGATGTACCCTGCAAAACTATCTTTCAAAATTAACAAAGAAACAAGATACTTCCATGACAAGGAACAAACTGAAGGAATTCATGACCACCAAAAAACCCTACAAAGAATACTGAAGGGCATTCTAGAGAGAGAGAAAAAAGACCACAACTCCAAAAACAGCAGCAGAGGGGTATCACCGAGCAGGGCAGACAATTGAATGGAGAGGAAAAGTAGGCAGCCAATGGCAGGAAAATAGCATGGCAGAGATGAGCCAGTGCATGTTGGCCATAACCATTAATGTAGATGGCCTCAATTCACCAATAAAAAGAAACACAGGCAGAGTGGATCAGGAGATAGGATCTATCAATATGTTTTATACAAGAAACACATTTAACTTGAAAGGGGGTTTATAAACTGAAAGTCAAAGGAGAGAGAACAATGTGACAAGGAACCAGAAAGAAGTGGGGGGTAGTTTACCCATTAGCTGCAGAGCACACAAGAAAAACATGGCATTTTTATACAATGGAAAGCTACTGAGCTATAAAGAAAGATAACCTCAAGGCTTTTGTAGGTAAATGGATAAAACTTAAGGTCATACTCATGGATAAAATGATCCATAGTCACATGATACATATTGTAAAAATGAAAGGGGAGGAAGTGTCTAAAAAGGGAAGGCAGCGGCCATTGCTAACCTATTATCATGATTTGAACTCCATATTGTTTTCATTGTTCTGTCTAGTTTGGTTTTATTCTGCTTCAGTTTGTCTAATTTTATTATATTTGATGGCATGGATAGCTATTTCAAAGACAACAAAATACATTATGGTAGCCATTACTGATTTCCTATTACCTTGTTTTGAAGCCCTGTATTGCTTTCATTGTTTTGCTTTGAGTGATTTTATTCTATTTTGATTGGTTTGATTATATTATGTCTGATGACACAGGCAACTACTTAGAAGATAACAAGAGGCATTATGGCAACCACTGTTGCCCTACTACTGTTTTGAAGTCCTGTATTGCTTCCATTGTTTTGTGTTTATTGGTTATATTCTATACTATTTTGTTTGATTTTGAAGATAACCAGAGGTTTTTATGGTAACCATTATGGATTTCCTTCTATCTTTTTTTAAAGTCATGTACTATGTTCATTATTTTGTTTTGATCGACATTATTCTGTTTTGTTTGGTTTTATTCTCTTCAAAATACATTTTTAAAAAGATTAAAGTACAGTGGTACCTTGGTTTACATACTTGATTTGTTTTATGAATTTGGGGAAGATGGTAGTATTTGTGTTTGTGAGGGGAAAATGTCTGTGGATGTGTTTGCCACCCAACTTAGAGTTTGTGAATGGAAGCAAATTTTTGCTAAACACTTTTGTTTGCAAGACAAATTGTTTGCAAACAGAAGTCTTTGTGAACTGAGATACATTCCTGAGGACACTGGACATACTTCACACCCAGTGGCAAATGGACAAAGTCTTTAGGAGATGCTATTTCTTTCTTCCTTGTAGTCTCTCAGAGCAAAGGTGCATGCACTAGGGACTAGGAAGGTTGAAATCAACAAGTAGTTACTGAACAACCATGGTAATTTTCGAGGTAACACCCTGCCAACACACAAGGCTCTGCTCTCTGGAGAAAATCCTGAGGACTCCATCCTTGAGTGTGCCTCTGTAGAGTAAGAAACCGTGGGATCTAGTCTACCCAGAAGGAAATCCATCTCTTTGGTGGAGGCGAGTCTGTCGCCCTGAGGGACAGTTTCTGCATACCTGCTAACAATTTCCTGTGCAGTCAGTCAGCATCCTTGATGTCTCTGTCATTTCTTCATGAAGGCAGACTGGGTCCTTAGAAAGAAGATTAGACCGGATTGGACCGGACAGGACCGGATTAGACTGGTCAGGACCGGACAGGACCGGATTGGACCGGATTAGACTGGTCAGGACCGGACAG
>RJWM01046754.1:0-12200 GCA_004363535.1 Dasyprocta punctata
GAGTCTCCTTCCATAGTACTTCAAGAAAATAGGGAAAATCTACATTTTAATCTTTGCAAGAATGTAAGAGCAGTGAATGGATTCATACAAAAAATAGTGGACCTGCACTTCATTTGGATTCCTCTACTAAAGACAGAGAAACCTAGGGAGGTTTGATAACTCCAAGATAGATTCATTCTGCTGGGAGATACCACCTGAGGATTCATGGCACTAAAAAAGTAATTATTATCTCCTTTTTTTTTTACCAGATAGGCTTTGCATCAAAAGCCATACCAAAGACTTTCTAGGACAAAGATACATGCCTCTTAATGTCTTCAGCATCTATCTCAGTGTCTCACACATCATTCTAGTTATAAATGTGATCCTTGTCAAGAATCTAGTCTCTCATGCCTCATTTTCCTTCCTCCAATTAAAAGATGAATAAGAGTTGCACTTCACAAAGCTGTTGTAAAAATTAAATGAGATAAGGCCTGGTATCCATCCCACCAAATGCACAGTAGTAATCAATTCTACATAACATTTAATTATGACACAAAAAACATCCACAGACTTCATAAAGCTTTAACACAAAAGATGAAACTTGAAAACAATAAAAGTTGGGTCAAAATAGCTGAATAAAGGTGCCCTGCAATATGATTGTGCCGAAAGGAACTAGGACAACAAAAGAAAAAACTCTATTTCAAGAAAAGTGATTGAGGAAAAACTCTGGAAATCAGCAAGGAAGTAAAGGGAACCCTAAGCATCTCAAAAAGTCAAAGTGAGAGAGTCAGTAAGGCAACTGAGAGAAAAAACAAAGCAAACTGCAACTTCAGTTCTGGCTTCCCAGCAAGAGGGAGGGGGACTCCATCCATATTGCTAGGAAAACGTAAGCAGAGAAGTGCCAACATCCACCATCACAGCAGCAGAACTGCAGTTCTAATTTCAGGATAAGATATAGTCCACATAGCCTTTAAATCCAGTATGGCAAACTGGATGCTCCACTCAAAAGGAACTTGCATCTGGTCTCCCCCAACATCCAGAACTCAAGCTGCTAAACAGTTACTGTTAGATATCATCTCGCACTAGAAACCAGCTGTTAGCTCCCTGACACTGACAGAAGCCTCGGGCCAGGTGCCTGCCTCACTGGCTGGGAAACAGCCCCCTCAGCATCCTGCAGCTTCAGTCACAATCCCAAGTCCCACCTGTGCTTGCCCTGTGGAACTAAGGAGACCTTCTCCCCAGCCCACATCCTTGGGTCTGCAGCTACTGGTGCAAGGTACTGGTTCCACCCAGGGTTGACCATTCAAATCTGAAGGTCTTTGTGTCCAAAAACTCTAGGAATGTATCTACCAATGCAATAAACTTCTGCCCCACCAGTCATAAGGACTTTTCCATCCATATCCTGCAACTCCAGGACTACAGGTACCAAAAGCATAAACCTCAGCACTACCTATGTTTGACCAACAGGACCTAGAGGTCTTCATATCCTACATCTCCAAGAGCATAGATATCAACATCACAAGCACAAATATAACATAGAGGACATGCCCTGAATAACCTAAGGATGATCTCCTTAACAGCCCATGGACTTTGGATCACAGCTGCTAGCACCAAAAGCCCTAGTGTCACTTATGTTTGTCCCTCGGGATATGGAGAATGTATCATCTGAATCTCATAGCTCCAAGAGAGTGGCTACCCATACTACAAGCTCCAGTGTCACCCACAATCGCCCCACAGCAAAGATCCTTTCTATGTTCCCAATCTCAGGTCCACAGATAACACTGGCACAAACCAAGTGCCACCTGTATTTATCCCACAGGAACTGGGGAAAGCCTCAACCTATCCTGTGATTCCTTATCTGTGCCTTCTGGTGCTCCAAGGCCCAGACATCTCTGTTATTCATCTGGAGGATCCTGAGGAAGTTCTCTTTCATGTCCTATAACTTAGTGACCATGCTTTCTGGTGCCCAATCCTTGGTGTCACCCATACTTGGTGCAAGGGACCTAAGGGCAGTCTCTATTCCCATCTTATACCAAGATTGTCCCACAAGCCCCAGTCCCATCAGTGCTCAACTCCTTGGAACCTGAGGACAGGGCTTTGGAAGTTTGCATCCACTGCAAAGTCGTACAGTTACCTTCACAAATTGTTGCAGTCTTGATTAAGGACTCATGACACTATCGACATCAGTTAAAGAATTCACACTGCAACTACATTTTGTGATTCACTGTTGTAGTCAGGGGTTACAGGGAGAACAACTGCTACAGGACACAGTGTTTGTAATATTATTTTATAATAATCACCCAAAGTTAAACACAAGACGGTGCAGGAAAATCTGTCCACAACACTAAGACCCAGGATAGCCGAGGGCCTGGATCCCACAGCAATGTCATGTAAGAGTCCCGCTAGAGACCCAAAACACATGACAGTGCCTCCCACAGTACCAACTTGGAATCTAAGAGCCCACAATAAGGGCTCACACCAGACTATTTACGGTTCTGTGCTGGGAAGGCCACAGGTCAGCGGTGGAGCTAGAAAGTCTATGCCAGCAGGGTGAAGGAGCTGTGCAGTGGGTTGAGGGTTCTAAGTAGGAGCCGAGAAGTCACGCTCAAAAGAAGAAGTGGGGCTGCCCTGAAAAGCACCACAGCCATCCCCAATGGCGACGAGGTCCCACACTCCTCCAACGATGGAGAACAGTTGAGCACAGGTCAGGAAGCCCAGCGTGACCAGCTTCTCCAGCACACAGCCTCCCCTCCGGAGTCAGGAAGCGATGCACAAGGTGAGGAGCAGAGCTCCTGCAACACGAACCACAGCCACTCTCACCGATGAGGTCCCGAGCTCCTCCGACGATAATGGCCGAATCTATATTGGAGAAGCCAGCATGACAAGCACCTCCAGGAGAACCAGCGGCTCCAACAGCAACTCTTGGAAGAACCCACAACGCCTGGCTCTTCTTCTCCACGTCCCTATTTATGCTGGCAACTTTCTTCAGGTGGAGCATCTTTAACTCAACACCAGCTGAATTAATTCAACTGGTGCTAAGTTGACCACCAGTTTGTAATCCATAACATTCACTTATCCCAAAACAAAAGCATCTACACAACTGATGCCAGGTCTTTTCCTACCAAAAATAAAATTATTCTCCTACTAAAGCTACTCTATAAAAGTGGAAAAGATGAGTATTATGTGAGCAATCTATATAGATATCAACATAGGGACATAAGAAATAGGAAAGGAAGTGCGACACCTCCAAAGGACACTAATTCTCCAGAAATAGATTTCACTTTGAAGGAAATCTATAAAATGCTTAGAAAATCTTTCAAAATAATGACATTAAGGTAGTTAGATGTACAAGAATGCAAATAAAAAATACAAAAATGAGAAAAGCAATTCAGGATATGAATAAGAAATTCATCAAAAATAAAGATCACAAAAAAGAACCAATCAGAAATCTTAGAGCTAAAAACATCAATCAATCAAATAAAAATACAATGGAGACCTTCCACTACAGAAGAGAACAAGCAGAAGAAAGAGTTTCTGAACTTAAAGATAGATCTTAAGGCTAAGAAAAAATAACTTAAAATAATGAAGAAAAGAAAAAATACAAATGACTAATAACTGTGTGAAAAAAACTGCTGAACATCTTTAGCATCAAAGAAATGCCAGTCAAAACTACACTGAGATTCCATCTGACCCCAGTCATAATGGCTATCATCAAAACATAAAAAATAAATGCTGGCAATGATGTGAAAAAAAAAGGACCCCTGTTGGTGGAAATTCATAACAGCCTCATGGAAAACAATTTGGAGTTACTTCAAAAACAACTACAAGTAGAACTACCATATCATCAAGCTATACTATACCTGGTTCCATACCAAAAGAAATGCAGCCAGTATATGAAACAGATACTACATGTCATATTTACTGTGGCACTATTCACAAAGGTGAAAAAATGGAGTCAGCATTGGTCCTCATCAACAGGTGAATATATTTTAAAAATATATGATATATAAACACACTGAAGTTTTTCAGCCATGAGAAAGAATAAAATCACATCATTTGCAAGAAAATGAGTGGAGCTGGATATTATTATGTTAAATGAAATTAGCTAGACACAGAAAGGTAAATATCACATGTTTTCTCTCATATATACAAATGTTCGAAACAGATGACTTGAAAATAAAAGAACCTTTAGGGGAAGGAACTGGAAGGAAGAGAAAAAGAAGAGAGAGTAATGGAAAGGGTAAATATGATCAAAAACATGATAGATGTATGTATGGAAATGTCAAAGTGAAACCCATTATTTTTTACAACTAATATGATCGCTAACTATGAAAAAATATTAAAAATGAATACATCAAAAAATTTTAAAGGAATGAAAAAACCTATAAGGCCTATGCAATACTATTAAGCAAAGAAATATTTGCATTATGGAAAATCCAGAAGGTGAAGAAAAAGGAAAAGTTTTTGAAAATCTGTTTTATAAAATAATAGCAGAAAATTCCAAATATTCAAAGAAATGTAGACATCTAGATATAAGAAGCTCAAAGGATCTCAATGAGATTTAACCAAATGGCTAGTAATTGTGCAAAACTACTAGGCATATAATAGTCAAAAAGTACAAGACAAACAGAGAATCCTAAAAATAGTATGAGAAAAAATCACCAAGTCACACATAATGGAATGATCATTAGATGTACAGTTTTTTTAGCAGAAACAATTGATACCACAGAACTATAAAGAAAAGCTTAAATATACCTTCAAACAGCTACTAGAACTAATAAACAAATTCAAAAAAGTTGCAATATATGAAACCAATGTATAAAATGCAGCCTTTCTATACACCAAAATGAACCTGTTGAAAAAGAAATCAAGAACACAGTCTCAACTACAATAACTACAAAAAATAAAATGTGTAAGAATAAATTAAATAGGGTAGTAAAAGATCCCTACAGTGAAAATTGTGTAACACTGATTGCAAAAATTATAGAAAACACAAAAAAGGGAAGACATTTTGTGTTCATGAACAAAAAGAATTTAGATTATTAAAGAGATCATACTATTCAGAATAATCAAGATATTCAGTGTAATTCTCATCATAATACTGATTTTTTTCACAGAAATAGAAAAACAATTCTAAAATTCATATGCAAACACAAAAGACTGAGAATAGCCAAAGTGATTATAATTGTTGATACACGGTGTCAACTTGAACAGTTTAGAAGCTTCACTAAGTTCGACATCCTAGGGTGTAGAGGATGTGCCCTAGGGCAGCTGTTTATGCCCTAGTGATATAGGGGAATGAAGCTCCCAACCTACTATATGTCCAGTATGAGTTTGTGTTCTCTAAAATCAAAGAAAGAACTTTAGGAACAATAGAGATAAGAGCAGAATATATTTATTGAGAGAAACAAAGGGTCCCGAGAGAAACAGAAGGGGTCCTGGGTGGGTTGCCGAAGACTCTGTCTTTTCTAAGGACTTTTATAGAGTAAAACCACAAGGTGAGACGGGTCCAAGGTGAGGAAAACCTGGGAACTCTCAAGGTGGGCCTAAGATGGGACAGAACTATGGTTAACCAGTAAGATCAATTGCTCAGGTAAAATTGACCAAATCAGGGACAAATGGGGAAAACAGTCATGTAGTAAGCAGGGATGCTTAACAGCAGTGACTCTTCTGACTTCTTCAGGGTGATAAAGAACTATTTAGAATAACAATCCTTAGAATATGGGTGCATTTATTTGATCTTTTGTCTTTAGGCCTGGCCCACAGCAGGATGTGCCTGTCTCCCCCACAGTTGCAAGGTATCTGGGCTTCTGCACTGGCTCCTTTGAGGACCTAGCCCTGTCAGACTGCCTATAATATTTCTAACTAACTCAGCTACCTGTAACACTAGGATGTTGTGATGGTTGATTCATTGTGTCAATTTGAGAAGTTTAGAAGATTAACTAAGCAACTTAGCAGGGGGCCAGGGCCCTTACTTTGTAAATATCCTGAGTCTGTGCAAGAGGAGGGCACAGAGATCATGGGAGTGCTACATGTGCCCTAAGGCAGGTAGCCTACATACAGCATAAGGGAGGAAAAGAGGTTTATTCTCTTCTTTTTATGCTCTTGCTGCTTTTGCTGTCTTCTGCCACCATGACTGTGTCCCCTCTCCCACACCACTCTTGCTTTGGAGCCAGCTGATTATGGACTGAAACCTCTACAAACTGTAATCTAAATAAACCTTTTTTTCCTTAATTTTGGGCATCAGGTATTTTGTCTGAGCAACAAGAGAAACATAATGAAGACAGTGATTCTGAACAAAAATACAAAACTAAAGGCATCACAATATCTAAACTCAAAACATTAAAAGCTATAGTAACCAAATAGTATAGTATAGTAGAAAATAAACACAGACCAATGGAACAGAGCAGAAAACCCAAATCTTAATCCATGTTCATAAAGCCAGCTGTTTCTGACATAAGCACAAAGAAGATATAGTGAATAGATAGCATTCAATAAATAGTGCTTACAACATTATATATACATTTGCAGAAGAAAGAAACTGGATTCTTTCACTGTACACAAAAATCAACTCAAAAGGGATCAAAGACACAAATGTAAAGCCTAAGACTATAATATTACTATAAGAAAACTTATGGAGAGTCAAGTGTGGTGGTGCTGCCTGTAATCTCAGCACTCTGGTAGGCTGAGGCAGGAGGATCACTACTTCAAGACCAGCCTGGGAAATTTAGTGATTTAGTGAGAACCTGTCTCAAAACAAAAAATAAAAAGAGCTGAGGGTGTACCTCTGTACAAAGACCCCAAGTGCAATTCCCAGAGTCTCACTCACAAAAAAGAAACATTTCATGACATTGGTGTAAATAATTTTTTTAAATAAAACCTCAAAGATACCAGAAATAAAAGTAAACAAAAAAAATAGGAACATGGATTATGTAAAACTAAGAAGCATCTTCATATCAAAGAAACTAAGAGACAACCTACAGAATGGGAGAAAATATTTGCAAACCATCTGTCTAACAAAAAACTAAGATCCAGAATATATAAGGAACTCAGAAAGCTAAAGACTAAAAAAATGCAATTAATGAGCTAAAGATCTAGATAGATAATTCTCAAAAGAAAAATACAAGTGGTTCACAAGCATATGAAAAATGCCATTTCACTAATCAAGGGAAATACAAATCAAAACTACCATGAGATAGCATCTCACCCTAGTTATAATGGCTGTCATAAAAAGGTAAAAAAATAACAAATGCTTTCAAGGAGGTAAAAAAAGGGAGACTCTTATTCACTGTTGGAGCAAATACAAATTAGTACTGCCATTATGGAAAACAGTGTGGAGAGTCTTCAAAAAACTAAAGGTAGATCTATTGTATGATCTAGCAATTCTATGACTACATATATATCTCATAGAGATGAAATAATTACAATAAAAAGATGCTTGCATTCCCATGTTTATTGCAGCACTATTCACAATAATTAAGATATCAACCTAGATTGAACAGATTATGAAAATGTGGTGCATATGTACAATGTGTTACCCATAAAAATGAAATCTTGTCATTTGTAGCAACATGGACAGAACTGGAGGCCATTATGTTTACTGAAATAAGCCAGACACAGAAAGACAAGTACCACATGTTCTCAATCATTTGTGGAAACTACAAAGTTGATCTCATAGAAAGAATGGAATAGAATAATGGTCACTAAAAATTGGAAAGGGTAGGGGGAGAGAAAAATGGAAAAAGATTAATAAAGGGCACCAATTTATTCTGGGTTTTTTATAGCACATTAGGTTAACTATTGGTTAAAACAATCTATGATGTATTTCAACATTACTGGAAGAGTATGGAATCCTCAAAATATAAAAATAATTAATGTTTGAATATATGGAAATGTTTATTACCATGATTTGATTACTGCGGATGGTATACTTTTATTAGATTTCCATAAGGTACCACATAGGAATGAAAAAACATTATGTCTCAATTTTGAAAAGTTAAAGAAAGCAAGTCTGGTGTGGTGCTGTAAACCTGTAACGCCAACTACTTAGAAGGCTGAGGCAGGAGAATCTTGAGTTCGAAGCCTTCCTAGGCAACTTAGTAAGACTGTCTCACAGGTAAAAAGACCGCTGAGTCTCTAGCTCAGTGCTAGAACATTTACCTCGCACGTGCAAGGCCTGGATTCAATCCCTAGTATGAAGGGGAGGGGAGAAGACAGAAGAAAGAAAAAAGGAGAAGAGCAGAAAGAAATAAATTAAAACTGACAATCAAAGTCCATTTTCTGTGGTGCTGGGAATTGACACCAGGGCCTCACACATACTAGGAAAACACCCAACCTGTGAACTAAATCTTCGACTCCTAAAGCACATTTTATTAAATCAACTACTATATCAGAGTCTGAGAGTTTAAAATCATCTGTGGGTACTGAGGATAGAATTTTCATTCTGAATGTGTTAATTCCATTGTCATAGTAAGCCACACCGTTCCCAGCTTCCAAAGTCAAAGAAACAATTTTCTCAAGCTCTTTCCTTAGTAATAAATTTTTATAATAACCTCTAAGCATGATTTTAAATACACTATGAGACTGGGAGATGGGAGAGTGAGTATTTAATGGAGGACAAAAATTATTTTTTGCTTTAAAAAAAAGAAAAGCCTTCTCAAAAATTTTATAGTAGCCCACAAGAAACTCCCTAGGTGTTTCTCCTGAGACAAAGCATCATCACATAATTTTCTGCTATAACTGACGCTTACATGGGGGCTGAAAAGGATGTGGTGGAAAATAAATTTTGTGAATCATAAATCGAATTGCAGAAGATGATGCAGGCCATGACTCAGACAACAATAATCACGATCAAAATCATGCTTACATTTTTCAAATACAGTTTGTCATAGCAGTTGCAATTTTAAGTTACCAGTGGATTGCCATAAATGGAACTGATATCAGATAAAAGTGAATCGTGACATTCAATGAAAAGCAAATAAATGTCAAAACATTAATCTGCATAATATTTGGGGACAGTTATGAAAACATGATGTTAAAAACTTAAGTCTATATCTTAGGATAAATTTTTTCAAGAACTATTAAATATTCCCAGAATATATGTTGTTAATATATATATTTACTTTTTTCAGAGCAACTTTCTTTCTCTGGAATAGTAATGACAAACAGAAGAGAGAAGGGAAAAATACCAGAGGAGAGAAAGCAGGAGGGAGAATCATGTAACTCTAGTATGCAACATAGACATTACATACCTTTGAAGAAAATGAAGTTCAGAAAAGATCTTTGTAATCACAGTTCTTCAAGATAGATATAATGTTTATTGTTTGTCAATAGTATCATTTGAAATATTATATATAAAAGCTTAATACAATTATAAAACAAAGGCAATACATCAATAATTATCTCCTTTCTGAAAAACTGGAATCCAAAAACAAGAGTTCTGATATTTGTTCTTTTCTTTCTTGATTAGCCTTTACCATCTTATCCAGATATTTAAAAGTATGACACTAAATATTTTTATTAAAAAAACTTTAATACTCACTAAAATTCTCGTAAGACCTTTCACTTGAATATTTTCACTTGAATATTTTCACTTGAATATGGAAAAAACGATCTCCACATACAGCTTATCAAATATCTTCTCCTTTTAAAAAAAACTACTTAAAATTGGAAAACAATTTTTTCTCACAGCTACTCCAGTAGACAGACTAATTTACTTGATCATAATACTACTATGTTTTTGCTTGTATGATTTTATCATCTAGTACATAGAAAAAAATCAATAAGTGATGATATCCTAACATAGAAAGAAACTTTCTCATTAAAGAAAAGAATAGGAGAAAGTATTTTGGGGTAAAACACATTTCAATAGAGTTACATTCTACTTTCCTTTAAAAATAGCTATATTCTTTTGAACAAATAAAAACAGAAAAATTCTTCTTCTAGAGGCTACTTTAAGACTATAAATTTTTTAAAGTTCATGTTATAATCATTAAAAGAAAATAAAGAATGGAACGAGCAAGCATATTTGTAAGATTTGTCAATTGTTATAAAACAGCCTTCAAAGTTTCAAATTGTTCTTTCCATATTCATTCAAAAAATATTTAATAAATGTATGTGGTAGGTAGTCTCAAACATTATAAAGTTTATGTTTAAAGGGATACAATCAAAACCTTACACTTGTAAAGTTTTATTATCCAAAAATATATGAATATTTGTATCCATAACTAACTTAAAACTTTCTAAGACTTCCTACAATAATTTCCAGTAGCTAGTAACATAAACATATTTGCTATATAACTCAAAACTTTTTACCTGGAAGCTATGGGGTAGGAAATTATATTCCAGGGAAGAGAACTATGGTAGAGGCTTTCTGAACAATAAAGAAAATATATAACCAATTGATAGCAGATTCTGTAGGTTCTGTATCAAGGATAATTATCCAAATAAAAGTCTTATTTCATTTAGAAGTTGCCTTTACTCAAACTTTCCCCCAGATGCCCATTAAAGGATGTGATGAGTACAGAGCTACACCTGGTGGCCATTTACAAACTTGCAAGAAAATATTTCTTAACCTACGTTTAAAATTTAATCCTGTTAATCAAAAATCTCTTGAGACAACAGCACGTTATTACTTGATAGCTGGGGGGAATTTAAAACTTTTAAGAAAAAACAAATATGAATATGTTAATGTAGAGAGTTAAATGACTATAACAGCATGTCAATGGTAGATAGGAAGTGATAGGTACAAGGATAATTACTGGGAGGCATTGTCATGAACTCTAGGTCTTTAGCTGAACTCCTGCAGGATACTGCCATGGGATCCAGGTCCTCAGCTGGATTTTCTAGGTCTTTAGTGCAGAAAGTGCAGATTTCCTGCACTTACTTTGTATTGACTCCTTGGATGACCATTATAACTGATTTCTCTTGCGAGGTGTTTTTTTTGTTTTGTTTTGTTTTGTGTGGGGTTTTTTTTGGTACTGGGGATCAAGCTCACAACCTCGCGCCTACCAGGTAGGTGCTTATGTGGATGATCATTATGAATAATACTATAAATTATGCGTCCTGTATAATCTTGTTCTCCTTGCAAACCCTGACTACAATAATCTCCTTTTTTCAGAGTACTGTAATTTTCAATGTAAAGGTCTTCTACTTCATTTGTTAGATTGACTGTTAAGTATTTCATTTTTTTTTTAGATGCTATTGTGAAAGGTCCCGTTTCCCTAATTGCTCTCAATGAGTTTTTATTTGTATACAGGAATGCTATTGATTTTTGAGTGTTGACTTTGTATCTTACTACACTACTAAAATTCATTATTAATTCTAGGAGTCTTTTTGTGGAGTTTTGGTGGTCTTCTATGAATAGTATCATATCATCTGCAAATAATGATAATTTAACTTTTTCCTTTCCTATTCTTATTCTTTTTCTTTCTTTCTCTTGTCTACTTGCTCTATATTGAATAGGACTGATGACAGTGGGCATTGTTATCTTGTTCCTGATTTTAGAGTGAAAGCTTTCAGTTTTTGTCCATTTAGTATGATGTTGGCTATTGGTTTGTCATAGATGGATTTTATCAGTTTGAGATAAAGACCATCTATTTCAGTTTTCTTAGGGTTTTTATCATGAATGGCTGTTAGCCTTTGTTACATGCTTTTTCTGCATCTATTCAGATGATCATGTGAGTTTTTTCCTTAGCTCTGTTAATGTAGTGTGTTATATGTATGATTTGTATATGTTGAAAATCCCTGCATCCCTGGGATGAATCCTACTTGGTCATGGTGTGTAATCTTCTTGATGATTTGCTGCATTCCATTTGCTGGTGTCTTATTGAGGATTTCTGCATCTCATTTCTTTTTTTTTTTTTTATTTTATTTAAAAGAAAATAGACACAGAAGATAGAAACAAAAAGCATGAAAGACAAACAACAACAACGACAGATCTGATACAATTACACTGTAGGTTTACACTCTGAGGTGGTTGAAGTTTGACAGTAGTTACAATATCACATATCGTTACCTTCAGAGGGGTTGATCATATTGACAGACATAGACACGCAAGGTTTATCAATTCAGGAATATTAATTTTCTTTTTCTATAGCTAATGTACCCAGCAATACAGTTTTTTTTAGCTGTCTTATTTATGCATATTTATAAATTTATGTCTTTTTCTTTTTCCCTTCCTTTCTCCCTTTCCCCTTAGAGTAACTCTTGTTATCATTGAA
>RJWM01046755.1:0-12206 GCA_004363535.1 Dasyprocta punctata
TGTGATGGCACATGCCTGTAACTCCAGCACTTGGGAGGCTGAGGCAGGAGGATTGCTGAGAGATTGTGGCCAACCTGGAATACACAGGAAGACCCTGCTTCAACCAACCAAACAAACAAACAAACAAAGAAAACAGTTTGTCTTAGTCACTTTCTCATTGCTGGGACATAAAACCTGACACATGTAATTTAAAGGAGGGGTTTGCATCATGTTTCTAGACATAGTCAGCCAGCTCCAAAGAATGAACAGCACGGCAGAGGGGCCTGTTGGAGGAGAAGCTGCTCTGTTTTGTGACAGAGAGGAAGCAGGGAGAGTCAAGAGAGGAACCAGGAAGGAGGTACATCCTTCCCGGCATGTCCTCCAGTGACCCGGCGGTTCTGTCCAGGTCCATCTCCTTACATCACGCGTAGTTATCAACTGATAGTGGACAAACCCACCAGTGAGGAAGGCACTCCATGACCCAATCACCTCCCCAAACTCTGCCTATGATCGCATGAGGTTTTGGGTGGGGGGCATCCAGATACAAACCATAGCATTCTACATCTGGCCCCCAAAAGACTCACACACATCTCTTTAGGTAAAATGTATTTAGTCCCCCTCTAAGAGTTGCCGAAGTCCTAACAGTTTCAGGATTGCTGAAAAGTCCAAGTCCAAAGTCTTCTCTGAGACTTAAAGCAAACTCTCATCTGTGAGACCCTATAAATATCAAACAGAAAGTTAAACACCACGACGTATAAAAGCATAGGGTTAATGCTATTGTTCCAAATGCTAGGAACAAGGGAAGAGAAAGCAGTGGGTCCAAAAAACAAGATCGAAACCCAGCAAGGCAAATCTTCAATCACACAGTTCCATGTCTAGCACCCAGGGCAAGTGGTGGCAAAATATAACCCCAAAGGGCCTGGGTGCCTGTGGCATCGCCAGTGGTTGTTGTGTAGCGCTCCTGGCTTCTCTCTGGGGCTGGATTTGCTCACTTGCAGCTTTCCTCTGATGTTCTATGTTCCTGGTTTCTGCAACCTGCTGTGGTCTTCACTGCACTCTTGGCTTCACTCTCACAGCTTCACACACTGCCCTCTCTCTCAGGGGCACACTGCCCAGCCTCCCAGACCTCCTGAAATCTGGGTCAAAGCCTCCCCAACCCCACAAGTCTAGCACTGTGCATTTCTGTAAAACCAGCAGCACATGAGTGATGCCAAGGTCTGCTGCCAGCTGGAGGAGTAGCCAGGCCATCTTGGGTGATGGCTGTAGCGACTTCCAAATGCCTGGATGCAGGAGCACAGTAAACAGAGAACAAATTTCCTAGGCTGCCATTCTCAAGCAGTGTGAGGTGGGGCTCTCTCTGAAAGCAAAGTTGCCTTTGCAGTGTTGAGCCTTCAAACCCTATGGGCCTTGCTGATTTGTGGCATGCCTTCAGTCATTTTTTTTTTTCCTGTTATTCTGCTCCAAAGTACTTGCTTTGTTTTTAATGGTAATTTTTCAGCAACCAAACTCTCCTTTACTTTTGCAGGCACTTTCTGAAAAAACTAAAAACTTTTTAAATGGGATTTTGATTTCATTTTTCACAGTATATCACACTAAAAGCAGCAAGCAGTAACCATGTTACAGCCTGAACGTTCAGCTACCTTGAAGTGTCTTCTACCGGATTAATTAGTCTGCCACCCTGAATCTCAGTCTCCTATAAAGTTTCAGGACATGAGGAAAATGTAGACAAATTTTCTGCCACAGACTAACACTCATGGCCTGGAATCCAAATGCCAATGAAGGCCTTATTTTCAGCTTAACCCTCCTGAGCCTGGTCTTTATCATCTGCATTTCCATCAGCATTCTGCTCTTCTGTGCTCCAACCAGGAATCACCCATCAAGCTTAGCTTATCACATTCTAGGACTGCTTCTCCAGGCAGCACCTCCAAACCTTTCCAAACTCCTCCCACAAGCGAGTTCCAAAGGCTTCTGAGCCACACAGTCAGGTAACAGCAATACTCACTCCTCTGGTACCAGAAATCTGTCTTAGTTCCTGTCTTATCGCTGGGACACAACACCCAACACATACAACTTAAAGGAGGAGTTCATTTTGCCTCATGTTTCAATCCACAGTCGGCCAACTCCAAGGAGAAAAAGCATGGCAGGGGGACCTAGTGGAAGAGAAGCTGCTTTGCCCTGACACACAGGAAGCAGGGGCCCAAGGAAGGAGCCAGGAGGGGAGGTACATCTTTCCCAGTCGCATTCCTCAGTCACCCACCTCTTCTGACCAGGGTTCACCTCCTGTCATCACACTTAGCTATAAACTTATCAGTGAAATAATCCGCCAACGTGAGTACAGTGCACCGTGATCCAATCACTCTTCCAAATCCGCACCTAAGATCACAGGGGGGACATCTAGATATAAACCATAAAAACTTTGGGGGGACATCTAGATATAAACCATAAGAAAGTTTAGAGAAGACGAAAACACTTAATACGCCCTCACCATGGAGGTCAGACATCATGGAGTGGTTGAGAAACATGGCTAGAGGCAGAAAGCAAGTCTGGACACTCAGGTCCAGAGAAGTAACTGTGCAACAGCAAGAGAAGAATGAGACACCGTGATCCCAAGAACAAGAGGACACTGACCTTTGCTTCCAACTAAACTCCTGATTCTATTTAAGGCAAGGTATTCAGTGTCTTCTGTTGATGTGCTTCACTGAAGCTTACAACCCCCACTCTGTTGAAGGGAAGACAGCAGGCTCCCAGCAGAGGAGAGGCAGAGCAGAAAGAGGACACGGGGTCGGAGAGCCGTACTCACCAGTGCTGGGCTGGATCTGCGGTGTCAAGTACATCTGTCGGTCACCTGGGCTGACTGAAGTGTCCCACTCCAGAGTCACAGGTGACATACCTTCCTTCGGGAGCTCCTCTGAAAGAAAAAATGAGGCTCTCCAAATACTTTGTCAGCTTTGAAAAGTGAAAAGGGTGGAGATAGGATAGACTTTTGGTTGCAAGTTAATTCTAGATGAAGAGCCAAGTTATTCTTCTGCACAACATGAAATAAGGAAGATTGACTATAGTCATACACCTTTTCAAACCTATGGTCAACTCCCAGTTACACCCTAGGAAAAGTCACTCCGTGTGGGTCAGATTTCATTCTGAAAATTAATTGGATGTATGTGTGCAGTGTCTTCGGAAACACAAAGTCATTTTCCACTCTGTAAGCTCAGAGCCTGGGATATGCAAGTTACGCTATAGAAAAGTTTTTTTCAGTGATCTGAATGGTATGTTTTTAATAGTAGAAATTTTGCCTTTAAACACCACATTTATAGGCACACAATGAGGAACAAGCGACTAAAAGTCTGCACCTGAGATACAGCACACAGAGGAAGGGACCCTCAGCAGCATCTTCACTGTTCTCCGGTTTTTATTTTTATTAGTATGTGTTTGTGGCACATCACGATTATGCCTGGGGAGCTGGTACATGTGCATAACACGTCTTAATTTTTTTTTTCATCTCCTTCCACTCTCTGTTCTTTCCATCTCTTGGTTCTCTCTTCTCATCTGCAAAATCTCTATCTCCCAACAGGGCATGGTGCCACAGACCTACAATCCCAGAACTCTGGAGGCTGAGGCAGGAGGATTGCTATGAGCTCAAGGCCAGTTTGGACTACACAGTGAGACCCTGTTTACAAAACAAACAGACAAATAAAAACTATCTCTCTGTTTCCTAGTACCTATCTTTTATTTTGTTCTTTATTTATATTTTGGGTTTCTTATAAGAAAAACTGTGTTTTATAAGCTCATGTATCTGATTATAACAGACTTGGAAAATCACCTCATGAATGTAGTAATGCAGAGGTAGAATAATAACATTAAACAATAGTATTAGACTGGGTGTGGTGGCACAGTCCTATAATTCCAGCACACTAGGAGGCTGAGAGAAAAGGATTGTGAATTCAAACCCAGCCTGGGCCACTTAGTCATTTAGTGAGACCCTGTCTCAAAACAAAACAATGGAATATATCTCAGTACACAAGTGCTGTGTTCAATCCCCAGTACTGCAAACAAAACAAAACGGAATAATAATAAACACTGAATGCCTTGGCAAAAGTTTAGGTATAAATTAAGCCGGGCGTGGTGGCGCACGCCTTTAATCCCAGCACTCGGGATGCTGAGGTAGGAGGAGCGTTGTGAGTTCGAGGCCGGCTTTGGCTACAACTCGAGCCCAAGGCCGGCCTGAGCTACATAGTGCGACCCTGCCTCAAATAACCAGAACTGGGAGTTTGGCTCAGTGACTTAAGCACCTGTCTGACAGGTGCAAGGTTTTGAGTTCAATCCCTGGTGCCTCAAAAAAAAAAAAAAAAGTTTAGGTATAAATCAATGATCACTGAGTAGGGAAGAATACATATTACTTACTCTCAGTGGGTCTATAAGCTGGTGCAAGTTTTGAGAGAAGTTTATTATCTTTAAATCATCAACTATATCTTTAATGTCTTCATACCAGTTAACCCAGAATATTTTCTTCCAGGAACTTAAAATGTTCATTAGTAGGAGATTAGAGAAATAATCTTTCATACATTTAAGGTGTGAAACAACCAAAACATGGTAAGATATACATAAAACTTACCATCTTAACAATTTTCAATTCAGTAGTGTAAATACATTCTGGTTGTGCAACCAGTTTCCAAAACGCGTCACCTTACAAAACTGAAACTCCCTTTGCCCATTAAACAGCTCTAGCCAAGCCTCAGACCCTCAGCAATCCTCCTGCCTCAGCCTTCTGAGTGCTGGAATTATAGGCATGGGCCACCATGCCCAGCTAAATGTGTACTACTCATTATTTTTTTAAAAACATGTACTACTTTTGGTGTTGCTATGTACTTCAGGCTAGTCTCAAACTCACTATGTAGTCAAACTGGCTTCGAACTTGTGGTGATCCTCTTGTCTCAGCCTCCCAAGTGTTGGAACTGCAAATATGCATCACTACGCCCAGCTCTACTTGTAATTTTTGGGGCGCCACCATACTGTCCCACGATGACCACACGACTTTACATTCCCGCAGGTCCCACTGTCTCTACATCTTCCCCAGGGCCCGTTCTCCTCTGCTTCTTTGATGGTTGCCGTGTTCCTGGGTGCCAAGTGGTCTCTCAGTGTGATTTTGAGGTGAGTTTCCCTAGTGATGAATGGGACTGAGCATCTTTTCATAATGCTGCTGCCTATTCTGATCTCTTCTTTGGAGAAACATTTGTTCAAATTCTTTGTGTGAGGCTTGATTTGAACGTGTCTCCCCATCCCTAACCTGTCTGCCAGCAGACACCTTATCTGTTGGGTGGCATTATGCTGTAGTTTAACATCAGTTGACCACATCTACAGGAGTGTATGTATTTCTTGACTGGTCTTTTCTATTTGTCTACTTGTCTTCTTTCTTTTTATGCTAACATTACACTGTTTGATAATTTAAAATTAGAAAGCGCGAGACCTCCAAATCTGTTCATTGTTTTCCAAGATCCTTTGGCTATTTGGAATCCTTTAAGATCCCACAAGCTTGCCGTGTAGCCCAGACCGGTCTCCAGTGCAGGATTCTCCTGACTCAGGCTCCTGAGTGCTAGCATGACAGCTATATACCACTGCCATGCCTGTCCTTTTTTTTCCCCCTTTAATCTGAAAAAGGTACCTTTGAGATTTTTATAGAGATCTCCTCTTTTTTTTCCAATACTGTGGAACTGAACCCAGGACCCTCTTTTTATTTTTTATTATTTAGAGACAGGGTCTTGCTAAATTGCTAAATTGTTCAGGCTGTCCTTGAATTTTTGACCCTCCTGCCTTAGCGACCCACCAGGATTATAGGTGAGCACCACCACACCCATTTAGGGATTGTGTTTAACCTGTAGATCTTTTGGCTATTATTGACATTTTAGCAGCATTGTCTCTTTCCATCTACACACATCAGATACCTTTATCTGTGTCCTCTTTCATTTCTTTCAGTGACATTTCATAATTTTCAGTGTACCAATTCTTCATATTGCTCATTAAAATTATGTCCTAATAGTTTATTATCCTTGCTACAATTTTAAATGGAATTGATTTCATAATTTCTTTTTAGATCTTTTATTGTTAGTATACAGAAACAAATTTTGTGTGGTCGTACATTTTTAAAAAGATAAACAGTATGTGTTTTGCACACAGGTAAACCTCTAGGGTGTTATTAAATAACAAATACATATTTCAGGACAATACAGTAGAATCTAATTTATGTAAATAAGTCCTGTTCACATTTATACTCTACTTCTCTAACAACCTTTTTTTGCCATTGTCCCACAATATCCTTGCCTAGGAGACAGAACTTCTCCGTAACTTCTCCGTTTCTGTCTCCCTATACTTCCTACCTTCTCTCCAGGAAGGTGTTCTCACTTGTTCTGTATCTTATGTTCTCAGCTGTATTCACCATAATTTGAGCTAGTCATGGGGCAAAGGCCCAAATGATCTGAAATCTAAAGCTTTGCTTTAACGATGGGAAGACTTTGAATAGATTTTTGAAAATATTTTACAACCAACAACGGCCGCTTTAAAGCAAGTACCAAATGCAAAGAGAGGGCCCCAGGGCAGAGGAGAGAGATGGGGGCAGGGAGGACAGGACGACTCACCGAGCCCACCTGGACCCCCTGGTGTCCAGCAGTTCCCTTGGACGAGATTCAGACGGTAGAAAGAGTCTGGCCAAGGATTTTTGGGGGCCATTCTGTTCGGGGTTTCTGAAGGCTGGGATGAACGGCCTAAAGAGAAAGCAGGTGCAGAGAAGGTCATTCATTCTTTGAGAAACAATGTTTTCAAGAGCGGGGGTTTGCTGTATGACCTGAGGCGGGGGAGGGTTACTCCAGCTACCTCCACACTGGTAAAGAATGACTTTTTTCCTGTGCTGGGATTGAATGGGGGCCTTACATGTGCGAACAAGTGGCCTACCACTGAGCACACAGCCAGCCCTTTTGACTTTATTTTGAGGTAACAGTCTCACTAAGATTCCCAGGCTGTCCTTGAACTTGTGATCCTCCTGTGTCAGCCTCCCAGACTGTCAGGACTATAAGGCGTGTGTCAAATGTGACAGACTGAACAAAATCTTTGAAGTGCTAAGGGGAACTGTCAAATCAGAATTCCGTGCCCAGTGAAAATATCTTTCAAGGTAAAACCGGGCGTGGTGGTGCACACCTGTGATCCCAGCAATTGGGAGGCTGAGGCAGGAGGATTTCTGCAAGTTCAAAGCTAGCCTGAGCTACATACATAGTGAGCTCAGGGCCAGCCTGAACTACACAGCAAGACTTGTCTCAAAAAAATCAATCAATCAATCAATCAATAAATAAAAATAAAATAAAATAAGAAAGAAAAAAGAAAAAATACGAAGAGCTTCTGAGATCCCAAGTGTAAAAAGCGGGGGACGGGCGAGTGCCTGGCACTTAGTGGAAAGTAATTTTAAACTCAGCAGGGTGGTGAACCCCTGTAACCCCAGCACTTGGGAGGCTGAGGCAGGCAGCACTGTCATGAGTTTGAGGCCAGTGTGTGGTACACAGTGAATTCATGGCCAGCCAAAAATACACAGTGAGACCCTGTCTCAAACCACCGCCCTCCCCCAAAAAAAAAACCTGAAAAAAAAAAAGAAAAAGAAAAGAAAAGAAACATCACTAAGCCTCTGCACTTGAATCCTGTGCTTGGAGCAAACGTAAGAACAGGATGCAGTCACAGTAGCGAGAGTGTAACTGAAGTGGTGCAGCAGGTTACTGGATGTGTCCCACACCCAGATGCGGCACCTACATAGCTCCTCTGGTTCTCGACAAAATGGATAAAGAGCTAGGTGCTCTCCAAGTGTAGGCAGCCAGAAAGGGCCCAGGGGGAATTTGTGATCTGACCGGCCAGCTCCCATGCGCACCCACAGGTCGAGCACACTTGCTAGTGTGAGCAGAGGGCAGAACTGCGGCCGGAGACCATATAGTTGCCGCCTGCCTTCTCCAAGTGAAGGAACACAGAACTGTAGCCCTGATGGGGCTCGGCCGGACTGGGGCTGACTGGGGAGGCGCAGGAACCCCGCAGAGCAGCTGCCCAGCCCCGCACGCTGGCTCCCTGACTTCCTGATGCAGCAGGACGATTGCCTCTGCCGTCACACCGTCTCCTCTCGCTTCAGTGTGAATGAGCTGAGAGATTCACATCCCTTGATCTTGCTGCTTCAATTGCTGGATCCTTTTAGACCACTGAAGTCCCGCTTTCTGCCCCCTGCCCACCTTCCCTGACTCCCCTGCTGCTTACCTGTGGTGAATTTCTTCACAGGGCCCATGTTCAGTCCAGCCCGGTGGGTCTGTCTCAGGAAATGCAGTCTCCAGACTGGCAAGAGATGGTATTTAAAGGTAATTTTGACAGGATTCAATCATGCAAACATCACCACCCAGATATACCCTGAAATCCCACCATTGATCTATTGCTTGATTTAGTCGTTCAATTCATTCATTCACTCACTCTTTCACTCAATACAGATATGCTTAGCCTAGTGCAGCCATGGCTGGATCAGAGTTATTATTTCTACACTGAAGCTTCCTACTTTCCACCAACTCTTCAGACTTGCTCCTGTGTGATTTTGATGCTGCTATCTCACTTTTATACTTGCATTGTTTAAAGCTTTAGGTGTTTAGAATCCAAGAATTAGGCCTGGAATGGTACACACCCATAATCCTGGTACTCTGACGGGCTCAGGCCAGAGGGCAACAAATTTAAACCCAGCCTGGACAACATAGTGAGATCCTGTCCCAATATAAAAAGTATTTTAAAAAATGGGCTGGGATGTAGCTCAGTACAAATGTCCCAATTCAATTGCCAGTGCTGTGAAAAGAAAAATAAAATGAAGTTCTAGGGTTAGCAATCCAATCCGAGAATTTTAGCCTAGATTAAGGCTGTTAGTGCTTTAATTGGATGACGAGTGATATATTTGGATTTATGTCTACTTCTTTATTTTGTACCACCTTTGCTTGTATGTTTCACTTTCCTACGCTTCTATTAGAATGGTAACATTTTATTCTCTCACTCACAATGGTAAGTTAAATGTAATATTTAAAGTACATTGTTTTTGAAAGTGCATTCTTAATTTTTAAAGTTAAAAGTTAACCAGGGAGAGGAGGGAAATGCAGGAAAGAGAAAAAGCTAGATCTATCACGTACGGGCACAAATTCTCTATGACGAATGTGATCTAAAATATATCAATAAAATTTAAGAGACACACACAAAAGTGAAATTAATCAGTCTTTATACTTCTCTCAAGTTATAAAACACCCTTTGGATTTGTAAGGATGAATGCATGCTAAAATTTAGTCTTTGGGGTTATTTTTGCTTACTGTTTTAGATCAAATATGTTTTAATGCCCCTAAGAGTAGTCATTATTTTTGTCAAAAATATGTATTAAGATTTAATCACATGTTGGTTGCATTTTTTTTATCATCATTGTTTCTTTTATGTCCTCTTTCATCCTTTTGGGCACTGTTTTATTGTTTTTGATGTAGAATCCTAAGTGGTTCTCTTAGTGATGGCTTGTTGGTTACGAATATTTACTAGTTTTGTTTCCCTAAAATATCTTTATTGCATTGTTGTTCTTGTATAATATGTTAGATGAGTATACAATTTATTTGTTCAAGAAGTCTGTTCACAGTCATATTTTTATTTTATTTTTTTTCCACATTTTTATTTTTGTACATAATTTTTTCTGCTTGTTATTTGTTTATTTATATTTATAGTTCTGGGAATTAAATCCCGTACTTTATTTATTTATTTATACTTGTGGTTCTGGGGATTAAATCCAGAGCTTTGCCTATATGCATGCGTGGTGAACCTCCTGCCTCATCCTCCCTGCTGGGCCATCAGGTGTGTGCTGCCACACCCAGGCTTTTCGCTTACAATACTTATTTTTGTTTGTCTGCTTAAAATATTCCAGTGCAAACCTGGGTGTGGCCCAGTGCTAGAGTATCTGCCTATCATTTATGAGGCTCTAGGTCTGTCCCCAGAAACAACAAAACAAAACAAAACAAAATCCAATGGAATCTTCCAGTTTTAGCACATGTAGCTATTCATCCATCTTTACTTCTTCCCTTGAAGAAAGACAGCCTCTTTAATAAATGGTGCTGAGAAAACTGGCTTTCCACCAACAAAGACTGAACATGGACCCGGGCTCTAATCCCAAATGTTCCTAACTCCAAAGACCAAGTGCACAAACCCCACTCTGAGAAGAGCCACAAGAACCAGAAGTGTGGGAGAGAGAATTCAATAGGATTTTGAGACAAAAAAAACAAAATCAGAGGGAAAAGGACCTGCTATGTACAGGTACAACAACATGTGACAACATGGAAAACGCACTCATGGACTACCAACTTGTGCTAATAACATTTTTAAAAAAGTAACAAGGAAAATAATTTTGCAGCTAAATTAGCCTTGCAGTTTTCACTGGAGCGGAGAAGTTCAGAAAGAAATCGTATTTAGCTTACAACAACTTGCAAAACTCGCTTTTCAGAAAAATCCTTATCTGAAATTTATGATCATGAAAGTTCTAAAATGGGGGAGGTATAGTCCGATAAAGTCTGTTTGACTTCAAAAAATACAAATAAAAATAACAAGGAAAAGAAGAGAGAAAGAGAAGGGAAGAGAGGGACATGGAGAAGAATATAGAAGAAGGGTGTCTTACTCCATTATCCGTTGCTATAGAAGAAAAAGAAAAAGAAAAGAAAAGAAAAAATGCGAGGAATGTAGCTTGATGTGAAGGCCCTGGGGTCAATCTTCAGTACTGCAGCGTGAGAGAGGGGTGAAGAATCCTTCTCAAATGCTCACAGTTCATACCCCTGGTGCGAGCAGTTAATATTTACATCTCAGGGAACATAGCACTCTTGGTACCTCCCTCGGGTTAAACCCCCATTTTCTAAGTCAAACAGTGAAACCAAAAAACTTCAGAAAAGGGGGCAGAGTGTTTGACATCGAGATCCACAAAAAGGAAACCATGCCTTTCACATCTCTCACCGGAGTCTAGAGTCCAGCACTGTGTTGATGTCGTGTCCCTGCCTCATTGCGCAGCTGCTGTTGTGTGTTTATCATGTGTCACACACGGTGCTAAATGCCAGCGACACATGGAACCAGGTGAAGTTCCTGCTCTCAGGGAACTGCTGACGAAGTCATAAAGCAGTGGTGGCACACATGCCACTGTCAGCGCTCAAGCCAGGTCACCCCAACATCACCCCAGAGCATCAGAAGGGGCAGCGTTGCAGTTTATCATAAATAAATGGGTTTGGGGTTGTGGTTTGAATCCTCGGGCTCTAAAAGGTTCGCTATCACTAGCAATGGGAACAAACAATGCATTAGAGAGAACTGTGAGTCTGCGGAGACGGTAGGAGTGCTGAACTGGTGGAGGGCGGTGAAGCTCAGCCTCCCTGACAGTTATTTTTAAAGAAGAATATCTGTGAAATAGTTGCTTGGGTTAATGCTACATGGTTTGAGTTTTCTTTCTTTCTTTTTCTTCATTTTTTTTTTCCTCTCTCATTTATAAAAGAAATGGGCAGGCCTAGATCAACCTAAATTTTGGGGAGACAAAATACATTAGAAAACCTTAAAACAAATATCCAGAGAAGATCTTGTGTGACTAAACGACTCAGAAATCATCAAGTCCAGTTTCCTGATAAATCTTTCTTACAGGACACAAGACAAAATTCCAAGATCCTACTGTACCATCCTAGCTCCTGGGGATACTTTTTCCCACAATGGGAAGGAGAACAGCATAGAACATTTAGCATGCTTCTTTTTGTATGTGATACTGAGGATTGAACTCAGGGCCTTTGTGCCAAGCCACAGTGAGCTATTTCCTTTTTATTTTCATTTTGAGATAGAGTCTCACTAAGTCACTAACTTGCCGCAGACTGGACTTGAATTTGTGACCCTCCTGCCCTCAGCCTTCCAGAGTGTTAGGTTTATAGGCCCGTGCTACCACAGTACAACATACTTCTAATTGTTTTTGGTTTTGTTTTTTTGAGACATAGTCTCCCTGTGTGGTTCAGGCTGGCTTTAAACTCAATATGCAAACTAGGTTGGCCTCGAACTCACAATACTCCTTCCTCAGCCTCCAAAGTGCTAGAATTCCTGGTGCACCACACACCTGGCCTATCATACTTCTAATTGGAAATTTGAAACAGAGAGATAGAAAATGTATTTGAGCAAAATTTTAAATACAGTTGTCTAAGAAT
>RJWM01046756.1:0-12199 GCA_004363535.1 Dasyprocta punctata
AAAGTAGTGTATAATTTTTCTGCAAAGCCTTTATTATGTTTTCATATAAAAACTATAATACTCCATATGGGATCTTCTTTTATATGCAATGGTCAGGAAGTTTTCCCTGGGCATAGAGCTGTGACACAGGAGGGACTCACCTGACTTTTGAGCTCTTTAGAGACTATAGTATTTTATAGTGTTCTATTAGCAACTGTTAGCAACTGTTACTCATTTATTTCCCCCAGTTTCATAGTTGTTCCTTATAGGAGAGCTAGTCTAGAATGTGGGTCAGTCTGATCAATGGTAGGCTTTAACTTTTTAAAAACATTTTGCTCTTGCCAATGCTCAGTCATTGTATTACTTGAATTATATTTATTCATCTGTGTATTTAATTAATATGCAGTATTCAGTCAAGGGCCTACTATGTGCCACTGACAATACCAAGTACTAAATATAGAGTGAAGAGTGAAAGAGTGTGATATTTGACTTCACATGGTTGGATATAACTTAAAATTGGCTTCTAAAATTAAAAATACATTTCCCTGGAATGTATTGAATTTATAGATTCCTGCAGCAAAGATTAATGCTCTTGCAATATTTACTTTCTATTCCATAAAAAATGAAAAATAGCATTCAAGTTTCACAGAAATTCCAAATCACACCATGAAAATTTCAAATCATCACTCTTTTTTTGAGAAAAATTTTATAAACTTTCTTTTTAACTATAAGATTTAAATATTTTATGTTTCATTAACCCAGCGTATTTCATGAATTTCATTGCCGTTGTCAATGTGTTATTTTCCCCTCATTGCACTCTAGTAGTGGTCAGTGTTGACATAAAGAAATGCTTATCCTTTCTTTATGAACTATTTACTGATTTCTTTATGAAATTCTAATATTTATTTTTTTGGGATTTGTCAGGTAGAAGTCACTGGATCTTTATTTTCATGAAATATGTTCTGCAAAATACTAGTTATCACCATGGATTAATGTAGCTTTTGTGTTTATCTAATGTGAGCAGGCAGTATACATATTTTCTCTGCAAGAATTGGTATTCAGTGTCGTGTGGCCATAGGGGATTTAAACTTCTCTCAGAAAGAAAGTCATTTCTTGCTGACAGCCAGAATTTAAAATGGAATTCCCATTTATGCAGCATCATGTCAGACCCTGTGGAGCACCAGTGAACAACTCCTGGCAGGGGCCTTCAGGTTAGGTCCACTTCACAATGTGAAGCTCCATGGTGGCCAACTTAGACCATTCTCATTTGGCTGCAAGACAGAAACTAAACCACACTTAATGATAAATACACATTTTGTTTGTATGTCCACCTGTAAAGTCATGATAGCTTTTAATAATGTGTACGTTATATTATGAAATGCTTAACATAAATATCATGCCCAATCATCATATTTTTCAAAATCAGCTTTAATAGTTATATAGTTGAAGTCTTCAGTGACTGGATATAAAACATTGCTCTATAGTATTCTGCCATGCTGAGATGCTCTATTTCTTTTTATTTTTAAGATACTTTCAAAATACTGCATTTTATGCTTAAGATCATTAATAGCACTCATCAGTGTTTAGATTTTTAGATTTATTAAGTTACAAATAAGTTTTATTGTCTGTATCTATTGAATTTCTTTATTTCATAATGTACCTAGATTTTATGTATATAAGTATAGTCTCTAATAAGTTTGATTATTGATATCTGCTAATTTTTCATAATTGTCTCTCTCAAATTCATTGAATTTTTGAAGAATTTTCCACTTTTCAGTGATGTCTAAATATTTTTGAGATCTATATTCATGGTAAAGGTTCTTATTATTGCCTTTGTTGTTTTAGGAGATGAAAGAGAAGAGAATGTTGATCAGTTACTCTAAGCAGTAAACCAATAATGCTTAAAAAAAGCATACCGAGAAACTGATAAATGATGAGTGCTCTCTCTAAGGAAAGAAAATATACACACCAAATTTTGTAATCAACTTTTATTTACCATCACCTACTAACTTTGTAGGTAGTAGACTGATAAAGGCAGAAAATGCCACACGGTTCAGTGAAAGTAAATTCAGGATTAAAATTATTTCTGATCTCCCAATCTAATGTTTCCAGGATGCTATGGCATAGTCATACAAGAAAGGAGCAAAATGGAATAATTTGAAGTGCAGTGAACAGACAGGAAGAAGATGCATACAGGAGAAAACATTTCAAAAACTTTTCTTCACTGGCCACATGAGTGAAAAGAAGATGAAAAAGTATGACCAATAAAACAAACATTTTTCTGACTTGAAGATAAGAACTTCTTGATGCTACTGTCATAGACAAGAGGAACATATTTTAGTAAAAGAACAAAAATAAACAGACTATGAATGTGGTTATACAAAAACTGTTAGAAATAAAATATAGTAAATGCAAGATTACCTTTAGTTCTAGAATTTGAAGTTCATGTGTAGCAGACCAAGTCCTGTGAAAATATAACTTATGAAAGTATAGAAATATTTTATTTTCTTGTACCTCAAAATATAAAATGGTCATATTTAAAACAATAATAAATCCAATAATTATTATTTCATAAAATGGTAGGTCTTCTCATTAAATATTATAAAAATGTAAAAATCTAAGTTTTTATTTTGCTTTGAAAAGTCTTATTTCCTGAATATTTAAACAACTGGATTCCTTTATCTTAAACAATGTGGAAATAGGAATCATCTATGTCCACCACAAAACCCCACTTGTTTCTCAAACTTGAACTTGTTAGGCGGTTCCTGATTTTGTTTGCTGTACTAACATTTTCTGATGTCATTGTAATTGATGAACATGTACCTCTCAGCTGCTGATTTACTTTCCTCAGCTGAATCAGTGGTTAATTTTCCCTAGGAAATTTTATTTCTCTTAGACCATCTCATTCTTGGAAATATACAGGTACTAGTCCATTCTCATGTTTCATACATAAAGTTCTGGATTTTTTACTGGGTGAAACCTGAAATTATTCTTTCTGATTTTCATTGCATCTGATATGACATTAAAAACTATGCATTAATAAAGGATCTCCAGCATAGCCAATATTCTTTTATGCAGTCAATTGGAGGGCACATTCTCTTTGAAAGATAAAACCAAAAGATCTAACTAACAGGATGATTTAGCAACAGTTTGAAGAAAATGGGACAAGATCTGATAAAGCAAATTTGCTTCCTTTGCATGTATCCAAAGAAGGCAAAACTGTTTTCATTGTTCAACAATATATGATGTTTTCAAGCCAAGGTTAGCCCAGAAAACTGATGTTCAGTTACTAACCTAGGACCAAATTAATGAGCAACTGCCCTTTTCTGTCTTTTATTTATTTCAACAGCTTTATTCTCACGATGGCAACTCTGGGAGGAGAGCAGTTGGTTGTAATGAAGGTTCATGAATAAAGTCTTGAAAAACACAGTTTAAAGTGTTCTACCTAACTCAATTGCTGCTTACAGCAAAGCTTTGTAAATAAGGAAGGGAAGAGAAGTTGAAGAGAGGGAAGGGAAGAAAGGGAAGGAAAATGGCAGGAAAAAAAAAGAGGAACTAAGATATATAACATACAGGTAAAAATTCCCTATGATGAATGTGATCATTATGTATATGCAAATTGTACCAATAAACTTAATTTGAAAAAAACCAGCTTCATCTCTAAAAACAGTTCTTGCTACATTTGTCTCTGGCTCTTTACTCTTTGAAATTCTCATTATTTTTGCTAGGAGCAAGTTCAGAGGTTGGCACTTGAGGAGGGTTATGGTTGCCAAGTTCAAGTCAGGGTGCAATGGGAGTGGAAAGTGGTTGAGGCAGGGTGAGGAGGGAGTGCTGAGGCAAACCTTACTACTACCCTTGAGAGCTTTCTCTGTGTATCAAACCAACCAGTCTAAAAAAATACCTTTTTGCTGGAGTTTTTCCCCCTGTTGGTCAGAGAAGTACAGAGGATTTTAATTTCTCTTGATTTCAAGTTTTCGTTTACTGTCCAAGGGGACAAAAGAAGATCTCAATAGCTTCTTAGAAGGAAGTGAACTATGGTTGTGCATGCTTCAAGGTTTTTACAACTACGTAGTAACTTAATAGGACTCCAAGAGATAATACAACCTTGCATTTTTATTCAGTATGTCTTTTATCTCAGGACTCTTATTAATGAATGAAAATGTTTTAAAAAGATGTTAAGTGTGAGATCTAAACTATAAGAGGTGGTCAAAAACATGGAAGCTATTTAAATAAAAGATTATTACAGTTAAAGACATATTGTCATTCACTCCCCTCAAAATACTCCCCCTCACTTTGTGCCCCCATCTCCTGTCATTTTTGTTGCCTTCTGACACAGATCTGGAAGTCCTCCTTTGTGAGTGACTTTACACGTTATGGCCTACACTACTCAGATGCTGTAGTGGAGAGCCTACCATTAGGACGCAGTCTCATGAAAACACACAGACTCGTAACATCCACCTTATGCTCCTGTTCTCATACTGTGAGGTTTCTGGCACTTCCCAAAGTCAAAATGAAAGGTAAATATTTTGAATAGAATGTGGACATCAAGGCAGCCACAATAGCGCAACTAGGCTGTATTTTAAAGGATGTTAATGGCAATGTGCCTTCTACTGTAATTAAAGAAAAACTGAACCTACATCTTATTTTTCAATCATACTTCATATGAGGCTAATCCCCAGAAAGTAACATCAAAGAGCCTGTTGAGTAGTTATGGAGAAAAAAATTCTCTCTCTTTTACCCATTAAGTCATTCATTCATTCATCCATTTCTTCACTCATTCAAGTAACAAAGCTGTGGAAACTCATGTGTTGACACAATTACATACGATGAATAGATAAGTGGCATAAATTGTAAGTGCTTTAGTAGTTCACATACTGAGCCACCTATGAAAGGGAATTGGAGGATAACTTTATGAAAGACAGACACAGCATCATGGTACTGAATATTTATTGTAGCATCATATATTTGTTTTCTTCCCCGTTCATTTCCTTGCTCTCAGTAGATTTAGGCAAAGGAGCAGCTCTGAGAATTGAGTTAAAAATGTGCAAACAGCTTTAAACCAATATGTTCCTGCCATACCAGGGATGTATCATGTTTAATGGATTTGCAATGCTGCACAGGATCTGGTTGACTTAGCAAGAGAATGGAAATAGCAATTGTCACATCTCCACTCCCCTCTCAACTTTTCCCCTTTCTTGAATAAATGGAGCTGTTTGTTTATGCTCACCTGCTAGAATTTAACAACCAAGAATATTTCAAAACATCAGCAATTTTGCCCCGGCAAAGAGCACTCTAAGAGTGAACCCGCTGACAAACTCCCATTGTCCTAACTGTAGCACAGCTTGCATTTGTCACAGGTGAATGGGCTCAATTAGCAAGAGAGAGACAGTGTTTCAATTATTTAAAAAAGAGAACAAACAAGAAAGTATTTTCCTCTTTATGAGTCTTGAAAGAAAGGTGACATTGTAGCGTGTGATTTTTTTTTCCTTAGGTTTTATAAAGAAGGCAACTAAAGCAAGAGAACAGCACATTATTTGGCAAAGTGGCTTGAAACAAAACTTCAAGGCAGAATTCTCAAAAGACATTAATAGAGAATAGGGTTTTCCTGGGTGTTAATATGTTCTTATAACTCCTAAGCTTGCGTACTTCCCTGTTCTGCTTATTAGGCTCTCAGAAGGGAAAGGAGGCATTTACTGTGATTTACATAAAGAAGCCAGTAACCCCAATTATGTCTGAATTTATGCAATTTGGGAAGAAGTATTACTTCTTTTAATTTATGAGGTAGTGTTTTGTACAATGTAAAAGGAAAGTCCTTAGTAAGTACTATAAGGAGTTTGAAGAAATCTTTGGTTCACCCATTAACCAGTTAGGTGAATTCTGTGGGTCTGCAAGGCTGTGTGGTGTCGGATTACAAAGTACCCAAATGGACGGGGGAGAAAGCTCAGTGGCACAGCACCTGCCTGGCAAGTGTGAGGCCCTGAGTTGGATTCCTGGTACAAAAAAAATGTGAATTAAAATGAAAATTTGACTAAGGGATTGAATATCAAAAGTAGTATTAAATTATGAAGAATATGAAAACATCTACATTCTAGAGAGCAATTAAAAAATGAGCTTTTTTTAAAAAAAAGGAAGAGAGTCTGAAAACAAGAACCAAAATGGAGAACTGCAAAACTGCTTTCCAAAACAAGTATCTTAGTCTTTTTCTTTTCTGTAACCTCTGATTAATGCATTTGTCTACTAATTCACTTATTAAATCATTTAATGCAAAAGACTTTAGTTAAGTCTTCTTAAGTGTCAGGAACCAAGATAGATGTAGGCAATGCAATCATAAATACGAGATAATTCATCCAAAGAAATGTTTATTTTGTACAAATATAAGCATTTAAACAAAGAATTTCAAATAATATTATCATAGGCTGGACTCTACAGGTCAGCAAAGTATCACAGTAGCAGACTGTAGAGGGTGAATAACTGCCTAGTTCTAAACAATGAGTATTATCCAGCTAGTATCATGTGTTAGCACTTCTGTGGCAGGAGTCTCACCACTTGCAGTACAGCAAATAGCTTCACAATATCTACCATAAGAGCAACAGTCTCAGGGAATTTACTAAGCTACTACCTGGCTCCCAGGAGTTGAAGTCACCAAGAAAGACATGACTTACTTATCAGATGGAACAAATTTGTACTCATGTAGGGAAGAGGCAGAGCAAGATCGCCTTCAATTGTTAGAGTTAATCCTAGGTCTAATGGTTCTTGTCACTTAGCAGATGCAGGGAAATGGTCTGTATGCCAACTTCTTGTGCTACATGTGAAGGAGTCCATTTCATTGCCACTGGAGAAAGATCCAGCAGTGAGGTTGGCCAGATACCATGAAGCACACACTGAAAATCAGAACAAAAGAAAAGCACACATCAGGCCCAGAAAGGGAAAGCCACTAGCCCAGGACAGGCTGTGAAGGACATTGTGAGGCAGTGTTCCAGGTTTAAAGCTGTTCTTCTGCAGACATGCAAAGGCAGCAAGCTGTACACCTGTGTCTTTCTCAATAAGCGGAAAGCTGTTTGGACAAAAGGAAAAAGAGGATTTTAGGTAAAAGAAACAGTGTATACAAAGTCACAGGAGGTGGAAATAGTTGCATGTTTATTTGGTAGTTTCTTTATTGTAATTATTTTTTTTAATTTCCATACATAAAAGCTATATTGTTTTAAACATTTTTAAATGGTGTGGTTGTCAATTTTGCGGTTCCACTTCATGTCAACATAGAGGAATGGGGGATATGATGCAAGCTAATTACCTGATATCTTTCAGGAAAAAAATTTTTTAAAACATGCAGGATATAAAATTAGACATGCTGATTAATTCTATGCCAGAATTAAAAAAAACAAAAAAAACAAGCAACTATTCTAGAACCCCTGCTGTTGAGATTCCTAGACTGCTAAACTCAGTTCTGTGAGCTATCTATCTACATTGGTCAAACATATACGATTTCAAAAATTAGTTCACAGAATTAGTGAGTCCCAGAGTGGATGTCTATATGCTAGAGAGCCAGAAAAACTAGCAGTTTCTCAGTTCAGGAGGCTGGAAACATCAGAACAAGAGGGACAAATGGTGGAGTCCCAGTCTAACCAAATCTGAAAGCCTGGATGCTCTCTCAGGAGTTACTGATGTAAATCCACATCAAAAGAGTAAAGAAGCCAGAGTCTGACATCCACAGGTGATAGCAGCAAGCAAGGACGCAAGGGGAATCGAGCTTGCACACTCTGACAGCCGTCTTTCTCCCCCTTTTCCTTGCATCTGAGCCTGTGGCCTGTCGGACAACACTGTTCACACTCACGGTGCACCTTCCCCCTCCTCTGTCACTGACCAGATGCCAATCATCGCTGGAAACTTCTGCACAGACACTCCTAGAAGACTGTTTTTCTAATTTCCTAGGTTTCTCTCAACCCAGTCATGTTGACAATCAATATTAACCAGCAAATTACCACCCTTAGAATAAGCACCTCACCCTTCTAGTTTTTTAATTGCCTCACGTTAGTTGATGCTACTATTAACGAAATCACACATGACTTCTGGGCTAGAGACAAGTGACTTTATTGCTGATGGTACCGAAAACATCATGAGTACCGTATTTGGGTCCGTTCATCGTGTCTTCTAAATCCTATAGAGCAAACATAAAGACATTTCTGTAGATGCTACAGATAAAGTGGTTTTCCTTTCCCTCAACTTGATCATTTATCTGTAATGGGATGAAGTAAATTATTAAGTTCTCTAGTACTTGGGGGAAAAAGGCAGAAAGATCAGCATGAAACTAGGGAGGTAAGATTGCCAGAGCAGAATAAACTAGCGAGAGTCCCCTAAAATAGACTAATCAACTTTTCCTGATTTGTCTTTATTCTTTCTTTCATCTGTTGAGGGCAGAGGATAGAGAAGATTAGAAGTTGTTCATACCACATGAAAGACAATCAATAATGAATTTTATTTAATACAGAGAGAAAACTTGTCATTTGCATTTACTGAGATGATTCCACCATGTAAATCCACATTAGTCCCTTTTCCATCACCGAATTAAAGTATTTGACATGCACAATTTAAATGGGGAGAGGTTTGTTTCTGTTCCTGGTTTCAGGCCATGGTCAGTTGGCTCCATGCAAAAACAGAATGGCAGGGGACATGGTAGAGGAAAAGATGCTCAACCCCAGGCATTCAGGGAACAGAGAAAGGAGGGAAGGACAGGGACAAGAATGCAGCCTTCCAGGTCACACCCAGAGCGACCCAGCTCAAACCAGATCATCCTCCTAACGTCACGTTCAGTCACCGAACGCATTGTAGATTTACCCACCGATGAATTTAGTATCCTCATGTCTATGTCCAATTCCAAACACTTAAGACTTTTGGGACCATTTTAGATCTAAACTATAACAATCTAGTACACAATTTTCATCTTGTGCTAGGCTAATACATTAAAAGAAAACATAAAATACTTGAATACATTTGTATTATAGTAGTAATATTTGCAGCATGTGCTTTTCAGAAAAATGTGACTTATTATTCTATTGCTTTAGTCTTTAGCAATTTTTGAAAACTATATTTTTTATTTTTAGAAAATATAGAAAGAATGGCTATCATTAAGGCATCAACCAATAACAAATGCTGGAGGGGCTGTGGGGAAAAAGGAGCCCTTCTCCACCATTGGTGGGACTGTAAACGGGTGCAACAACTGTGGAAATCAGTGTGGCGATTCCTCAGAAATCGAGCATTAGAGGTCACATTCAACCCAGTTATTTCCCTTCTGAGTATTTTCTGAGAAGAATTAAAAACATCATACCACAGTGATATATGTGCACCCATATTTATAGCAGCACAATGTATAATAGCTAAGTCTTGGAAAGAAGTCAAATACCCATAAATTGATGAATGGATAAAAAAATGTGGTATTTTTATACAATGGAGTATTACCCTGCTATAAAGAAGTATAAACTGGAGAGTTTTATAGGTAAATGGATGCAGCTTGATACTGTACTCATAAGTGAAATAAATCAGACTTGCATGTGTAAATATTGTATTGTCTCCCTAGTATGAGAATCTAAAAGAGTAAATAAGATCCAGCATGTACAATAGATACTGTGAAATGGGAAGAAACTGCTCAAAAAGAAAGAGGAACTGGGATGTGGGAAAAGAGAGGAAGGGAAAAGGAAAAAATCATATATACAAGATAGTTAAAATAGTTATACTACTGATTTCTGTTAGTTCATTGAAAAGAAAGATTTGTGCTTGTATCATTGATCAATTTTTCATGCTTACATTTTGTAATCTGAGCAACTACTTTGAAGATAACAGTATGCAATATGTTAAGCATTGTTACTCTCCTTCTATCTTGATTTGAAATTTTGTATCAGTGTTTTTATTGTTTTTTCTCTTTAAAATAAAAAGTACCCAAAATAGAAATTTAAAAGAGCAGAGTAATTAAGTAGGATGGAACTGCATACAGAAAAAGACTGCAGAGTAATACACTTAATTATATTTAAGATGAATACATTTAACTGTACTTTAGATAATGCATTGTTCTGCAATAATGTGAATCGGTATATACTCAATATCTAAAATCATTTGTCAGTCATATATATTCAATAATAAATATATTCTTTAATAATACTCAACAAAATGTAAGCACACGAATTAAAATTAAATTCATAGCTTCATAATTAGGTATTTAAGTGATTTTTTCTAAAATAGTGTGCCCTGGGCAAAGCAAATGTGTGTGTGTGTGTGGGTGTGAAGTAATTTAGACAGCACAAATAATCATAAAAGACAAAATGCATTAGTACCATATGTAAAGCAATCAAGACCTTGACTAATAGACATTATAATCCTCAAAAATGTATATTGGAAAACACCCTCAGCATATGTACAAGAGGAGATTCATTTATTTCTTTATCTATTTATTTTTTGGTACTGGGAGTCGAACTCAGGACCTTGTGCTTGCCAGGTAGACGAGGCAATGCTGAGCTATATCCCTGGCCCTAAAGAGAAGATTTACTATTTTTTTTAATTCACTAATGCTGGGTTTTCCCACATATTCATTAACCAGTCATCAATCAATCAGTCAATTAATTACTTCTTTTTATTTTGTCTATAAATAAGATCTATTCTAGGCACTGTATAAATACAGATACAAACAAAACAAATCTTTTTGCAAGCTGACATTCTAATGAAAGATGTCAGGAAGCAATCATGCATGCACTTATTATCATTTTGGAAAGTGTAAATCTGATTTAAAAAAGCAAGATAAAAAGATAAAATATAAGATAAGAGAAAACATTTTTTAGGTTTTATGTAATGGAAAATCTTTCTGAGAGAGGAAGATTTGAGCATAAAGTGATGAAGAAAGCCAGATTAAGTACTGGGAGAAAAGACCTGAAACCAGTGTGGCTTGAATAAATATAGATATAGGTATAAGGAAGAGTCAGATCATAGACCGTACATAGTTTGGAATTTATTTAGATTCTGACAGAAAATCATTAGAGAATTTTGAGCAGGAGAATGATAAAATTCTATTTTACACTTTGAAATTACTAATCTGGTAGTATGATGTCAAGCGCAAATATAGGAAAATGAGCTATGTAGCTAATAAAGTAATCCAGATGAGAGATGGAAAAGACTTGAGTCAAGCTGGAATTGGTGAGTTTTGACAAATGACAAAAGTGATGGAACATGGGTGTGACCTGAACGTGACTGTAAGGAACAAAAAGGAAATAAAAGATGATCAAATGAGTAAGTGGCCGGTCTACTTCTCATGATGAGAGAAGCTGGGGAAGCAACAGTTAAAATGAGACAATGAAACATACTGATTTGGATAGATTAATTGTTATAAGAATACGGAATTTCTAAATGAAGATGTTCAGTGAGCAGCTGAAAAGGCAGAGTTTCAAGGGCATAATTTAAGTTAGGAAGTCATTAGAATACAGAGGTTATTGTGGATTGAATATGGTCTGTCCTTTTTGAAACTTATGTTGAAATTTAATCCTCAGATACTAAGCAGTATGACTCTGTGTGACCTTTAATGAATGATTGGAGCTTTGTCCTCATGAATGTATTGATCAAGTCACATAATTAATGAAATCATAGATTAGTGGATTAATGGATTATCTAGAGTGAATCTGCTGTGAATGCCAGATGGGCGACATCTCTCTCACACTGTGTCTCTTGCCATGCATTTCCCTGGGTTTCCTTAGGACTGAGCCAGGCAGACTATCACCAGATGTGGCTTCTCAAACTTGGGTCAGGACTGTGAACCAAAATAAATGTCTCTTCTTTATAAGTCAGTCAGTGGCATTGTGTCATTGGCAAGAGAAAATGGATAAGATGTTCCCAGGAATCGAACTCAGGACCTCACACTTGTCAGACAGGCATTGTGCCACTGTTGTAGTCAGGGGTTACAGGGAGAACAACTACATACAGGACACAGGGTTTGTAATACTGTTTTATAATAATCACCCAAAGTTAAACATGAGATGGTGCAGGAAGATCTGTCCACAACACTAAGACCCAGGATAGCCGAGGGCCTGGATCCCACAGCAATATCATGCAAGAGTCCCACTAGAGACCCAAATGCATGACAATGCCTCCCACAGTACCAACTGGGAATCTAAGAGCCCCCAATAAGGGCTCACGCCAGTTTATTTACGGTTCTGTGCTGGGAAGGCCACAGGTCAGTGGTGGAACT
>RJWM01046757.1:0-12199 GCA_004363535.1 Dasyprocta punctata
GCTGGATCATGGTATCTAAAATATAGCCAGAGTGTATTTTATGTTTGTGGCACTCTGGAGGTATTTATACACATTCAGCACTTTTATAAATTTAAACTATGTAACATTTCAAACTTACCAGATATGTAGAAAATAAAATGACACCTAGTTGGATGTCATAGGTGTTAAACCACCTAGATTTTATCAGTGTTTACACTGTGCCTGTAAGTTTCAATTGTTTTCTTCCTCCTCCACCTTCTTTCTTTAAAAACTTATTTATATAAGATTCCAGGCATATAAGAAATACAGCAACACTGTTTCATCTGTATCCCTGCTCCGTCCCCACCGGGTGAGATTATTTGGGAGTAAATCCTATATGTTACTTCAGACCTTTTTTAGTACCAATCTCTAGCAGATAAGAATTCTTTAAAAAAAATTCCACAATATTATATATCATGTGAGTAATTACTAGTAATTCCTTAATATCTTTGAGCATCCACTCAATATTCAGTTTTTCATACTTTGGTTTTATAATTTTTAAATTTATTTTAATCATCATTGAAGTGATGTTTATGCATCACAATGGACTGATATATGTCTGAACTCTGTTTTAATCTGTAGCTTCCTTGACTTTATGTCTATTTTTCTTTCTTATAATTTATTATTGAAGAAACATGTACTCCAGGTTTTGCTAATTGTATCCCAGTAGCTCTATTTAACACTTTTCTTTGTCCTCTGTTTCTCAATCAATTGGGATCTGGTTCTAGGCATGAGGTGGATGTAAAGCCTATTTTTTAGTAAAGATACTTCATAGGTATCCTGTGTACTTCTCCCAGGGGCACATAATGTTGATTTTTCTTTCTTTTGTGACCACTGCTTACTCAGCTCACCTGAGCATCTTCTCTTCATCGTCTTCTTTTTAAATAAATAAAATGTCATAGATACAGCTGAAACTCTGCTTCTTTCCCTCCTGAGAGTTAAATACATGTTTTTACACCTTAACTATACATAAATATAATACATATTTTTGAAAACTACATTCAAAATGCATTTTATATTTAAAATTTGTGCACAACTGGTCTCATGTTGCTGCATAAATGTATTTGCAGCTTTTAGATTAATGTATGTTGATATACGAGGACCTAACTCATCATTTTAAAGTATAGCTTAATGAACGCTATATGAATGAATCCTACTCTATTTTACCAATAACTCTACTTATGGACCACTGTCTTTTCTTTTCATTAGTACATGCTCACAGTACATAATGATTACACTTGTCAAGGGGCATTGGTACATGAACAAAATTCATTTTAATTCCTTTTTTTTTCCCATCCCATACTCCTCCCTCCCAACCCTCTCAAACTCTTGGTCCCTTTCTGATTTGCAAAAGCTCTATTTTCAAGATCATTTTTCTCCTTAAATTTTTTAAATGTATACTTTTTTAGGGGTGGTGCTGAGGATGGAACCAAGAGCTTTCACACTAATCTACATCCTCAATCCCTTTTAAAATACATGTTATTTTGAGACAAGGTCTCTCAAAACTGTCCAAGCTGGGCTCAAACTTGTGCGATCCCTGTTTCATCCTCTCAGAGTGCTGGGATTACAGGTCACGTCATCACACCTGACCACAAGGAATATTCTTATATCTGAGTCCTTCTGTTTATTCCTCAAATTACTTTAAGGTCTAAAAGGTAAAATTCTGGGTTGCAGTGACATCTTGACTTAGCTCATGCCAGCTTGTGAGAGTCTATTATTAAAATTTAATGAAATGGTTACTAAAGACAAACATTAAAAATTAGATCACCTAAAGTTAACATTAGGTAAATTATATTAAAGACAAAGGTAATACTTAGACATCTTCACTTACTAATTACTATAGTCTATGATGCTCTTATTGTGCATGCTAGAATTATCTGTGCTCGTGGTTACTTGTTGCAATCTGTATGGAAGAGAAGCCATAGAACCGTGCCACTGTGCCTTTCTTCCCATCTCTGTCCTGAGTGGCATCGCATTTGTAGCTTGAAATCAGCTACTGAAGCATTTTTGCGCCACAGAAGTTGGACACTGTTACAAATCAGGGCTTAACTGATTGTTCTGTAGATGGTTTAGATTTAGGAAAGTGAGGAGAAGAAAATAAAAATGTGAATGAACCCTAAAAACGTATCATGTCTGTGACCCTTGCATTGTAAACAGCACAAAAAGTGAGAAACTATTATTCCAGTATGCAAAACCTGTTAACCAATAAAACATCCAATGTTACATTAAGTGGCTACATTAAAATTCTTTGGGAGCTGGTGGATTATTGAGTAAATAACAGAACAATTTAGAGGCCCAATTTAAGAGTACCACACTGAAGAATAACTGTGCAAACATCTTTCTTTTAAAAGAAAACATCAGAGTGTCTTTGTGGCCAAGAAGGAGACATAACTCAGATTCATTTCCAAGAAAGGTTGTACTGATCAGCTGCAAGCAGAGTGGGTGGCTGCCAGCATCCAGCTGTCAGCTTGGTCTGGATCCACATCACCTTTTCATTTATGTTCTGCTGGGAGAGGGGAGTTGGGAGTAGCACCACTCAACAACTGAACAAGGTGGTAGCCAGTGTTCAAGCTATTTCTTTTTCTTTTTCTTTTTTCTTTTCTTTTTTTGGGGGAGGGGGTTTCTGAGAATTGAACTCAGGACCTCACACTTGCCAGGCAGGTGCTGTGCCCCTGAGCTATATCCCCAACCTTGTTCAAGCTATTTCTAACATGAGATTACTTGGATGGGTGATCTTTGCTCTGGAACCTCTCTGTTGGCTACTAGAGATGTAATCATATCTGTACCCTGGTCTAATAGCTTCCCACCCAATCCTACTTTCTTATTTTTTCCTTCTTAGATGTAATGTCCCCAAAATATCTGTTATGATTTGTGTCTAGATGTGCCCCCAAAGCCTAATGTGTTCTTAGGTGGGGCTTTTTGGCGGTGTCTGGATCTAGGGTGTGTGATACTGGGATTATGGATGTGTGATAACTAAATTGGTTTGGCATAGTTTTGGGTGTGGATAATGAAAGGCCCACCCTGAGTGTGGATGGCACTAATCAATAGACTTGTAGCCTGCATGGACTATAAAGGGACAGAAGATTTGCTGCTTGGTGCTTCCTGTTCTTACGTGCTGTTTTCTACCTACCCTGTCATGGATTGTTTCTCCTCTGCCACACCCGCCCTGCCTTGGGGCCTGACAACTATGAACTAAAATCTCCACAAACTATGAGCTAACATAAACCTTTTCACCATTAACTTTGGGTGTTGGGTATTTGTTTAAGCACTGAGAAAAGTAACTAAGACAACATCTTTCATCTGACTTGTTCTCAAAATCTGCTTCTTTATTCTTGCAATAATCATTATGACATCTTAGCAAAGTATTTTTAGTTTACTCATTTAAAAATTCTATGAGATATCCATTGAATTTTTGTGGAAATCACTGATTATATTAAGATACGGTTTGTATATACATACACTGAATTTAGAATTATATATACTGGGTTCAGACTAGATTCTAACAAAAATAATTGACTGAAATGTTAACCAGGGTTTAGTTGATGGGAATGTGGCTGAATTTTTTTCTATTTGCTAAAAAGTATATTTCTTTTTTATTGGTTTTATTGAGACAAGATTTCACTATGTAGTTCAGGCTGGCCTTGAACTCACTATGTGGCTTACGCTAGCCTTGAATTCGCAGTGATAGTATCTCAGGTGCTGGGATTACATAGATATGCCACCATGCCTGGCAAAAATATATTTGGTTATGATGAGTGTTTTAGTAGAGACTGGAAGTTTGAACATTAATTCTACTAAGTTCAAAAACCATTTATTCAGAACAGACAAGTTGTCAGACATCGTTATAAAACAGCAGGAAAAGAAAATGTGGTTATTTACACACAATGGAGTACTAGTCTGCTACTGAGTTAGTTGGACCTCGAGATCATAATGTTAAGTAAAATAAATCAGATACACAAACTTAAATAGCACACATTTTTTCTTATATAAGAAATCTAAAGCATGAATAAATTAAAGAGCAAAATGAAAAGAAGTAGGAGATGCTTCTTTTGCATAAGGAAAGGGAATCAAGAGATGGAAGGAGGGAGGAAGGAAGGGAGGGGAAAGAAATCTAAAATGAACCAAGATGTGTCATGTAAATGTACCAACTTCCCACGATAAATGTAATCATTATGTACTGCAAACATGCACTAATAAAAATAAAGATTAAAAAAACCCACAAGATTTTAAAAAAATATAATAAGATTGTCCTGCTTTCAGGGATCTTACAAACTAGAATCAAGACAAGGAACACTTTGCAGGAATGTTTTTGCAAGGTAATCGTATTCTATCTTAAACTGGTTCAGTCAAACTAGTTTTTTTTTGAGAAACTTTGTTTCAGTTTCAGGTGGTAGCACCATTACATCTAGAAAATTATTATCTAGTTTTACTTATGGAAAAAATCATTCGTTTTTGGTGACATGGGGTCTTGTTCACTTTATGTCAAAATGACACTGGGAAGAGATTGTTGTGTGAATGGGAAAATTTCTTCCAGTACTTGGCTAATTAACAGGCACTCCCAACATACATTAAACACGTCTGCCTTCGCTGAAGGCAACATGTTTGTGTCGCAGCTATAAATAGAAAGGCTGTGCAAACGTGCACCAGTGCTCTTCTTCTACCACACACACTTTCTTTTTTTCTGAGATCCCTCTTTTGATCTCTGATAGTCAGCTCTTTCCTCCCTATAGTGGCAAGGAGATGAGCACCATATGTTCAGAAATAGGAATAGAAATGAATGGTGCAGCATTGCTTGGCAATAAAATAAGATACATTTTAAAAAAAAGCCGTTTAGATTAATATTGAATGAAGAATGTGTAGGAATGAAAAGGAAGTAGTTGTGTTCTAAGAATTTGAAATAAACTAGCCCAAAATCCCTTATGACAGAGAGAAATATGTGTCTGATGAAGCCAGTGCCACTAGACTAAACTCAGTGATAGTGATGATTTAGAATTTGGCGTCACAAAGTTTTTAGTTCTGTGTGTAAATTTTAACACCCCCACATCCACTGGATCTGAATGAGAAAAGATACTCTAACTCATTTCAGTCAAGCTTCAAAGGAAAGCTAATTAGAAGACAGACTGGGGCAGGGAAAAGAGGACTATTTTTATGTCTAACTTATCAGGGATGTAGTCTCTGAATTTAGTCTTTCCAAACAGAAAAGATTGCTTATTGTTTTCCTTGTAGATCTAGCATACATTTGGCAATGTCCCAAAAATGCGATTTATTCTCTAGGGTCTTAGAACCAGAAAAAGACAAAGCAGAGACTTTTCTCATGGTTACTCAGAGCAAATGGAATGAAAATATTGTGCAGCTATGTTAAAAAAGAAAAACCTCAAAAAAACTGAGAAAACTTCTATGCAATTTCTATCTTTGGGTTATTTTTGAATTTATAGCAGATTTGCCTGACAAAAAAATATTTCATAGTGTAATCATGATTAGTTGACATTCTTATAGCAAGTCACTGGGGAAGAAGGAGAAACTACACAAAGCTGTAAGTTCCTAGTCTGCGGTGCTTGTGGCAATAAAAATGTGCTCTCACACACCTGGGCTGAAAAATCTAAGAATTTGGGTCTTGAAACCCTGACAACCAAGGGATTGAGCTTTCCATGTTGCCTTATACTGTCTGTGTTTCCTAACAATGGAAGATGAGCTGTTCTGTGATCTTTCACTTAGCAAAGCTAACGTATTTCCTCTGTTTTAGGACATTCCCCCCCATGCCTTTGTTTATTTGAAAATGGAATATATCTTATCCTGATTGGCCATGATTATTTTATTGGCAGTATTTCTTTCTTAATAAGAAACAAAATAATCGTCTATTATATGGTAGATCAAGTAAAATACCACAGCAATAATATTAATATCAGTTCCATTTTTGAGGACTTTCTTTGTGTTAGTCATGGTGCTAAGTATTTTGCAATTAGTATGTTACTTAAAGTAATCCTCACAAAAGTATGTGAGGATTATCCTCATTTTATGTTTTAGAAAACAAAACAAACACTTATAAGAGATAAAGCCTTCCAGAACACTACACTACCTGAATCCAAGCACTATCTTCTTTCTGCTAGGTCTCATTGCTTCTTCAGACAACAGGCTGACTATTGTCACTCAGTTCCAATAGCAACAGTGGTGCATTATTCAGATCAGCAAACATTTATATGGCATTATGTGCCAAACTGTGTGTGCTTGTGTGGGCACATATGTGTACATGCATGTGCAAACAAGGTAGGGGCCATTATTTCCTATTTTATAGAAGAGAAAAATGAATCACAGAGACCCTACCTGAAGCACTGAGTTGGTCATTGGCAGAGCCAGTGTTGAGCCTGCTAGGCAGTGCAGCTGTTGACTGTTGCTGCAGTAAGACTGAGCTGCACTAGGATTTGCAGTAAGCACTAGGCACCAGGCTTCCTATTAAGAGTTCCTAGTCCAAGTTACACCACAATTCATTCCTAGTTTTCAGAAAACAGATCAACTTATATTCATTCTTTTTTCTCTCCTTAGACCCCCTGGACCACAACTTAGAAAGCCTCAAGTTGCAAAGGAACTTTGTTAAATTACAAAAGCAGTGTATCTAATACTTCTCCTTCAGGAGACTTTACTGAAACATCAGGACTTAGCCATAGAAAACTAAATAGTTTAAAAATTAATTAGTGTAAAAAGGAATGGAAATAACTTATTTAGTACCTCATCTGCTCTAGGCATTCAGTTTGTAGTGCATATATTATTTCAATCATGGTCCAAGATTTTTATTTTATACATGAAGATGCTGAGCAAAGGTGAGAAATGAAGATGCTGAACACGGTGACACTGGTAGTGTAATAGGCACACCAACCTAGCTCTGTCTAGTGCCCAAACTGATGTACAAGAAATGACCAAAATGTGTATTGCCAATATGAGAAAAGATAGATAAAAAGAAAGAGAAATCTAGGTTGGAATCTATGAGTCTCAAGGCTGGAGAACACATGCTAAGAAGCTGTAGAAACTGTGAGTAAAAAACAAACAAACAAACAAACAAACAAGCATGAAAGCAACAGCATCATCCATTTTGAAGAGGTCAGTGACCCTGAAAAGAACAAAGGCATTTCACACTAGTGGGAGGTAAGCCTGGCTAACATCTCACTACCTAGTCCTAGGTGTTAAAAAGACACATAAAATGTTTTAACATGATTCAGTGTCATTATAACGCCCTGTAAGTCATGGAGACGAGTCTGAAGGACAATATCATAATTAGTGAAATGAAATGAGTATTTAGTGAACACGAGACAGTATATCTATTAAACTATGACTGAGATTAAGGGAAATACAGCAGTTAAAATCCAAACATTGGCAAATGATACAGAAAATTCAGCCCAGGTTTTGCCACAATCTGCTGCTTTAAAAAATAATAGATCTTCAAAATAATGCCCAGGCATTAGAGAAAACCAGCATGTGATTTACAATATGCCACTGGATTTGAAGAGCTTTGGAAGGAGGTTTACTTAACCCTCATGAAGACAATGATTTAAAGCATGGAGTGGAGCCACTAGTGTGGGCAGAAGTGAGAAAGGTTATTGCAAAAACAGCCTGTCTTCTCTTGCATGGAAAAAAACCAGAAGCAGGGAGGATCTGTAGTCAATCAGTGTGTCTAAATGAGTATATCACCCCCAAGATGCAGGTCAGTGCTGGGTTTTTTAAAGTTTAAATGGATTTCTACTCTTTCCCCTTCTTCCTCCCCACTAGCAAGACTGTACCACCATCCTTTGTGATCACTGCAGGATGGAATTAGCAAGGAGCTGGAACTGAGATTTGGAATAGAGAACTATGAAATCAATACACCAGCTGGAGCAGAAAGTCCATGAAACATAAATTTCTTGGAAAATGACCTTGATTTTGGCAATTATTCCAATGAATTAGAATATTTCAGATTCTTAACGCAGAACACTGTAATGTGCTTTGCTCTCAAACTCCTTTGCAGGATGTTTTACACTTATGTTTATCCCTGTCTCACATTTGCATGAAACGTTAATGCTGCTTATATCTGAATGACTTTGAAGGATTTTACACTCTAAAACAATATTAGACTTTATTGTACATTATTATATTGGAATTTTAAACTTTTTTCCTCATTCTGAATACCTTTCTTTTCAAAAAAGAATTTGGCAAATGTATTTCAGTGGATTGCTTTTAAAAATGGAAAACAATAAATTTAGGATCTACTAATATTTATAATTTGGACATTTCTGTTTTCAAGCATAAAATCAGTATAGCTAGCCACCTGAACCAGGAATCCCTTGTGATTAAGACCCCACAGAACAAGAAAAGCAAATGATGAGTGAGATATTTCTGGCATTTTGGTGACTAACTCTTTTGGGTAATGTATGGTCCTATAGCTTCCTTACTCTGTAGTAGTAATCAACCTGTGTAAATCCAAGAGTCTTTCTCTGCATAAACTAGGCTTCCTCTTTATGATACTGCAAATGGTTTCATTGTGAGTTGAACTCTGCACAGTTGGACAGAATGAAACACCCTCTTTGCTTTTTTTGAGGGCCAGGGAACAAATTTGCATTCATGCTATTTTTCATGTTTTCTCTATTAGTCTTTGTAAAGCAATTAGTGATTGTATGCAGTAGTATGTCATATTCTTCTTACCTTCTTCTCTAATTGTAGCTATGCCATTTAATAATATGATCTTGGACAACCACAACTTGGAGTCTGTGTTTGTTTTGTTTTGTTTTTTGTTTGCTTGTTTCTGTCAACTCATTCATTCAAGAAACGTTCCCTGTGTTGAGTCCTGGCTTAGACACTGGAGTTTCAAAAATGAATACTTAATACTGAAATCCTGCTCTTATGAAGCTTATGCTCCACTGAAGGAACTACATAGACATTACACAAATATTTGCGTTAATATTTCACTGATTACCATTTTGTTGAGTGTCAAGAAAGAACAACATGTATAGCTTGGCACCTCATAATGAAGATTCCTAATCTTGCTTGTGTGAATTCTAAATGCCAAAATGTGCCTGGCACATAGTAAACTCAATAATGGTAGCTGGATCTGTCATTATGCTGTTTTGGTGATGGGTAAAGTGGCAAACAAAAAGAAGAAAGCAATCAAATTTCTTTGATTTTTCTGTTAGCCCCCTAACTTATCAGAAAACTGATAACACTCTTCTTTCTGGTGACTGACAAAGGGAAATGCGTTTGTCTTCTTGAGATGAGAGAAAGAAAATATTTCAGGGATTCAAATACAGTATGTCTCATATATAATTTTATATGTATATATGTATATATATATATTGGTATCAGGACTTGAATTCAGGACCTTGCACTTACCAGGCAGGAGATGTGCCTCTGAGATACGTGTGCAGCCCTTTTTTGATATAGATAGATAGATAGATAGATAGATAGATAGATAGATAGATATAAACCTTAAAGAACTCAGGTTGGTGACTTTTGGCTGTTCAGTTTTTCACATTGCTTTGCTGTCATACTCAAAACTTAAATCCTCTGACTAGCCTTTTTTTTCTGCTTAAAAAGAAGCTTAGAACATGAAGCAATGGTTCAAGTGTCAGGGAGTAAAGCATTTGGATTCAATAAATTTAATTCAATTTTGTTCTATTCATCACATTTTTATGTGGTGAAAAATAGAAATAATCTGGCTGAGTAGCTGAATGGAGCCTTGTTTTGGTACTATTCATGAAATAGGATGACTATTATGCTTCAAGCCAAACTAAAAGTGGAATATTATAGACCTCAGAGGCAGCCTGGGCAGCTCTCTAATGGCTCACCTGATGAACTCTACATTAATGAGGAAGAAATACTGCTTTCATTGCCACGATAGCTATGTTTTTCATATCATTGCTTGTGATGGAGATATTTAGGGTATCTCATGTTATTTGCCATCCTTAAGATCAAAAAAACCAAAACAAAACAAAGGAGGAAATTGCTTCCTTGGGGAAACAATATTAGTCAGAAATAAACCCAGAAATACATTGGTCTGACTCATAAGATTTGCCTTTAGTGGACAGTGGCATGGTGAGGAAAAACTGACCAAATGAAGAGGGGTACAGGAAGAAAAAAGGAGCCCATCTAGGAGGAGAGCAGGGAAAAGAAGTTGAAGGAGATGAGTTTAAAGAGAGAGTGCTGAGAATACTTTCATAGAAATTTCAGTGAAAATACAATCACTGAAATAGGTTTATTGTATTTATTTCTTTGCTTTTGAATGAAAACCTCCAAACAATGAAAAATGAAGGTTCTGAATAGCAAAATCTGGCAAGAATAGCTTACTAGAAAAAGACTGGATTCAGCACTCAAAAATTTTTACAGATTGGAAAATTAGATCAAAACGAAGGACATAAAATGTTGAATTTATAAATTAAATCAGACAGATTTTTAATCTAATGACAGAGGTCCTGCCTGTTTTAGCTGTGTTCAGAGCCTATGATGAAGATGTGTAGGTGCCACACCTTGCCCAACATCTGGGGCTAATGAAAGCTGGACTTGTCAATATATTTGTCTCCCTTCTGAGTATCTAAAATCAGTATGAGTCAAACAAACCAGAGGAGGTGCCGTGTTCTAGTAGTTAAGAATATGGGCTTTGCAATCAAATGGACTTTTCTTTGTGTTCAAGATCATATATCCTACTGTATGATCTGGGAAAATTACTCAGCCTTCATAAGCTTCAATTCTTTCATCTACAAAATGTGGGTATTCCGGGGATATGGCTCAGTGGCAAAAGTGCCTGCCTGGTAAATGCAAGCTCCTGAGTTCGATTCTTGATCCAAAAAAAAAAAAAGTGAGTATGATGATACCTAATTTAGAGTGAAGAGTAAATGAGGTAACATATTATAGTTTTAAGCAGACTTTGGAGTAGAAGTGACTGTGATTGAATTGTACACATGTGAATTGCTGCTCATCGGATTTTAGGCAAGTTGCTTAGTTTCTTTGTGTCTTACCTTCCTCATTTGCAACATGGAGGTGAGGCATAGTATCCACATCATAGATTGTGAGTATTTAATACAAGCAAAGCACTTAGAACAGTGAGTGGCACGCTGTGTGTGGTGGCTCACACCTATAAGCCCAGCACTGTAGGGAGCTGAGGCAGAAGGACCACAAGTTGGAGCCCAGACTGGTCAACTAGCGACTTAGTTAGATCTTGTCTCAAAAAATAAGAAAAATGTTTAAACAGAGCTGGGAGGGCTGAGGATATAGCTCAGTGGCACAAGCTCCTGCCTGCAAGCTTGAGGTCATGAGTTCGATCCCTGGTTCCAAAATAAATAAAATAAAATAAAATAAAATAAAATAAAAAGAGCTAGAGATGTAGCTCTGTATGAAGGTCCTAGATTCAAATTATAACTGGCAATCAGAAGGCATCCAATAAAGGTTGATTATTATTACTTAATTAGTCAACAAATATAAGTTAGTATCATGTGTTTTTGCTTTTAAAATTATTTCCATGATATAAATTACCTTTTTGAGGTCTAGCAAGAGAAGTGGTCCAAAACCTCCCTATTACAATGATTATTTTACCTGACAAATTTCAATAACTTTGTCCCCTATTTCTGACTTAAATTCATATCTCTCTAGCCCAGAGTATTACTGTGAACCACAATTCTCATCCTAATTCTAGATGACAATTTTCATACTCCAACTGTGGATAGGCCTTCACATCAATGAAGACAAATTTTCATTGGCTAATATCTCTGAAATCCACCTTCAGAGTGTCATTTCTTCCTTACAAAATTACCCATTCTACCCTTTGCAGTTTTTGTATATCTGTGTGGGTCTGGATCAAAATCAAATTTCATGGGCCATAAGAATTTTGTGACTTGGAAATCTAGACCTGTCTCAAGATCAGATAGCCTGTGGCTAGTTATGGATAGATTCTTTCAATTTACCCATCTCAGCTTATGTTGACAATTAGTAATATCTACCTGCTATAATTTGCACTAACCTAAGAACAGGCTTGTATGTGAGGGAAATAGCATCTGTTTTAGTCACTTTCTAAGACACAGTACTTAACACCTGAAACTTAAAGGAGAAGAGGTTTATTTTGGCTCATGCTTTAGAAGTTTGAGTTCATATTCAGCAAAAACAGCATAGTGAAAGAGCATGGCAGAGGAAACCTGGTCACATTATAGTGCCCAGGAAGTTGAGAGATGAA
>RJWM01046758.1:0-12199 GCA_004363535.1 Dasyprocta punctata
GGGGGGGTGGTTAGTGTTTGTCCCCGATTCCAAGCCTGCGCGCCGGTGCCTCGCGGGCCGGGCGGGGGTCCCGCGAGGGGTCCTACTTGTTCTCCTCCAAGGTCCTGATATCAGGACCCCAGAGGGCAGTCCATATTGCTTCCTGATCCGTGCCTGTGCTGCGCGGGCCGGGCGGGGGGTCCCGCGAGGGGTCCTACTCGTTCTCCTCCAAGGTCCTGATATCAGGATCCCAGAGGGCAGTCCATATTGCTTCCTGATCCGTGCCTGCACCGCGCGGGCCGGGTGGGGGTCCCGGAGGGGCCCTACTCGTTCTCCTCCAAGGTCCTGATATCAGGACCCCAGAGGGCAGTCCATATTGCTTCCTGATCCATGCCTGCGCCGCACGGGTCGGTCCTGTATTTATTTATTTTTGCAGCACCAGGGATTGAACTCAGCCTCACGCTTGCCAGACAGGCACTTAAGCCACTGAGCCAAACTCCCAGCCCTAGGTAAGTCTTTCTACTGAATAACTGTGATTTCATTTTAAATGAAAGACGAGAACTGGGGCCACATCAGGACATTATTCTAGCACTCTTGGCATGCGCACTGGGGTAGGGGGATATCTACCACCTAAAGACAAATGCTATGGTTTAGGTAAGCATCCCCAAAAGACCCACGTACTAAAGACATGGACCCCAGGTATGGTGATATTGGGAGGCGGGGGAACACTGAAGAGGCAGAGCCTAGTGGGAGGAAGTGATGTCATGGGGTGTGGCCTTGAGGGGGACACAGGACTCCAGCCCTTTAAGAGGCTGTTCTCTTCCTGTTTCTCTCCTTTACTGCTTGGCTTCCCTGAAGCGCAACCTTGCCCACCACACACTCTGACCACAACGCACTGTGCTCTCACAAGCCCAGAGCAACAGACCAAGCAACCATGGACCAAAATCTCAGAAACTGGAAGCCAAAATAAACCTTTCCTCCTTGTAAGTAGATTATCACAGGTATTTTGCCCTAGCAGTGGAAAGATAACACAGCAACTCCTGGTGAGTGTCCAAGAGGGAAGGACATGAATAACTTTGAATGCATCGGGTTTCATCTCTGTTCATCTGAGCTTGCAACACACGCAGGTCCTGAGAGGCAGCGGCTCTCCTTGGAGAGGCAGCAGGGACTCCAGTTACGTTTCTAAGGCAGACTCCTGGGCTTCGGTGGGCGCGGCAGTGGATGGGCAGCAATCAAGCACTTGCCGCAGGTCGGGGCCTCCTCTTCGGGTGTCTCCTCTGTGTCCTGAAGAGCCACGCCGCTGTCCTCCCCGCACCTCTGACCTGTAACCCCTCCTCCATGACCAACACCTCCAGGCCGGTCTCCTCCGCTGGGGTCTCCAGTGTGCACTCCGGCAAAGCTTCGGCCTCAGCTGTGAGGGATCACCCAACCATGATGTTCTCAACTCTCAGTTCTTCTGTTCTGAACAGAGGGTCTCTGGCCATTGTGGGGTCCGGGCTGACCACCCTGATGTGACACGGGAGTCTCGGGACCTGGCACAGCTCCTGCAGCTTCCCCACTCCAGGATCCATGACCAACTCTAGGGAGTCACCTCGCGCAAACAGAGGAAACGTGGTGAGGGCGTTGCTGGCGATATTCAGGCACCTGAGGGCATCAACTCTGTGCAGCTCGCCGTGGATCTCAGCCGGAACCACGCTCTTCTGCAGTGCCAGGAAGCACTCGATGGCGGCGAACGATGTGACGGCTCTGCAGGGGAGCTGTAGTCCCTGTGGGCCCGGAACCCGACCTGTCCCTGCTGCGCAGCCGAGGTGATGTCGGAGACCTTGCGGAAGTACCGGCCCCCCAGAGCACCGAGCCCCAGTAGGTGGCAGGGATGAGGACTGATGCCCCGTCTCCCCTCCACAGAGCTCCGTGGCCAGGAAGCTGCGTACTTCCCTGGTCCCGAGGGTGGTCGGGAGCTGTCCGCACTGCAGTGGGAAGGGCCCTGCCCTGACCACAGTCATGATCCCGACGCTCAGCGGGAACCGGGTTCTCTCCATGCTCTAGATCTGTCTCGTGGTCATGAATTCGCCTGGGTTCTGTCCTAGACCGGTCACATCAGTAACGCGGATGTCCAGGTTGGAGGGGATGCTGAGCTCGGGTTCGGGGAGCGAGAAAGGAGGGGCGGTCAGCGGGGGGCACTAGCCCGTGCTTCCTACTTGATTCACGGCTCACAGCGAGTGTCAGAGAACCATGAAGTGTGTGCTGTTACAAAACTCGACGAGCGCCCAGCTGCTCAAGCCCTCCTCTGCTGCGTCTGCTCCGAGTTCGCGCAATATGAAAAGATACACAGGAAGCCCTGGGCATCGCACTCTTCGTGAGGACCTAGGGGCACCAGGGTGCAAATCCAAGGGAGCATGCACTCTGAGGAGATTGAAAACAGTGTGCACCGCCACGCGAGAGCCCGTGGCGGCTGACCCCATCCCCTCAGGGCTGCGAACCTCGCCCATCCTCCCAGTGACCTCAAGGCAGTCCCAGAGCTCTAACCGTCCCCTGTCCGTAGATAAAAACTCAGTCATGGGCAGCGCTGGGGAGAGTGAGTCACCCACCGAGGAGGGGTCTTTGGGGCAAGGTTAGTAAAGATCGGCAGCTGTTACCTCCTTCTGTCTGAAGGCACGAGGGAGAGTGGTTGGCAGAACCCGAGCTCCAGGACTGGCGCTTGCAGCAGAGGGTCACAGCCCTCCTGGCTGTCTGCCTGGGAGCCCACGCCTTCCCCTGTCAGGGCTGCTGGCCTCTGAGAACCTGGTGTCTTAGCTGAACTTACTCTGAAACCAGACAGCAAGGGAGGTGGGTTATATCAGCCTCTGGGGCATGGAAAGGATGGAGGGGTGCAGAAGGGTCAGGTGGTTTGCCTGAGGCTGAGGCAAGAAGGTGCAACTCTGCATTCTGGTATGGAGGACAGTTATTTAAGCTCTAAGAATTCTAAATGTAAAAGGGTTTTTTTTTTTTTTTTTTGTGGCACTAGGGATCAAACTCACAACCTCACATCTGCCAGGCAGGCGCTTAAGCCGCTGAGCCAAACTCCCAGCCCTATTTTTTTTCGAGGCAGGGTTGCACTGTGTAGCTCAGGCCAGCCTTGCTTGCGTTGGAGCCCTAGCCAACCTCAAACTCACAATGCTCCACCTACGTCAGCCTCCCGAGTGCTGGGACTAAAGGCGTGCGCCACCACGCCTGGCTTGTAAAAGGGTTTTGAGCAAGCAGTAAAGAACATTGATAGAACAATGAGCAAGCAGCTGCTCATCATCTCCCCACCTTTGCCCTCTAGATTTTTGTGCAAAATGCAAATATGACAGTGATTATAAGGAAGGTTAACTGTGTCATTTGTATGGCCAAGCAGGCAGTCGTTTCCCACCAGCCGGGTTCCGGGTTCCGGCCTGAAGCCTGCAGGCTGACACAGGTCCTTTGACTTTCGGAATGGTAGATGTCATGAGAGCAAGGTCAACTCTGACCTCAGCCTAAGCAGGGAGGAGGAGTTACCCTAAAGCAAAATACTTGAATTCGGCTACATCCACTTGATCCCTGGAGATGGAAATCACAGCCACCTTCTTTAAAGCACTTCATAGGTAGCAGCACATACTCCCAGGGGACTGTAAGCCTGGGTGGAATGTGGTCAAAGTCAGTGGCTTTAGAGGGATCTGCATATGATCATTTAAACTTCGTAAGGAGCCATGAAGTAAGAATTTCCTTAATGAAACTCCAAGAGCCTGCACAGTGGCCCAGTTCTGTACTGCCAGCTACTGAGGAGGCTGAAGAAGGAGGTTGACTTGAGATCAGGAGTTGGAGACCAGCCTGGTCAACTTAGCAAGATCCAGTCTCAAAAACCAAAGCTTCAAAGCCTGTCAACTTAAGACATAAAATTCACTTTAAAAGTATGGAAAACCATGAAAGCATGGGAGGGCTGAGGGCATGGCTTGGCACCTGCCATCTTCCTTCTAGACCTGGACAGGGGCAGCGGCCTCAGGCCACCCAGCAGGGTTAGGAGGATGCTCTGACCAGAGATCTTCAGCTGGTGAACTGAGAAAACAAACTGTCCTGTGGGGTGGTTTTGGAGATTTGACGGTTTTAGGTGGTAGTCCTCTCATGTGATGTCAATGGCATTTTGAAAGATGAAATATGTCTATTACTGTTACTTTAAAATAAATCTGTGAATATTTTTCAATTTCTCAGTTCTGATCTCTAACATGGAAACTCTTTGACAGATATAGCCCATAGCATCTAATTTAGATGATTCCTCCACCTTCCTAGGGTTGTAACCTAAACTACAAAACATCTCAGATCTTTATTTTCTGAATCCAATGAATAAGGATAACACTGACCTCAGCAGGCTATTGAGATGAGCTCAATAGCAGTTTTTAAACCCGGTTTTGTGCTCTGGGAATCTATGTTGACCTGACCGGGTAGCAGAACCACCAAAGATCCCCTCCAAAGGCCTCCGTGAGGGCTTGGTGTTGGTCTCTGCCTGCTGTGCCCAGGTGTGTCTCAGCCAGGACCTGGGCCATGTGACCACGCTGATAGGTGCCTCCATGGGGAAGTCCAGGCGTTTGACCCAAGGTTGAAAAGCACGGCTTGCGTGTACTGCACTGGTGCGTGCTGTCTGCAGCGTCACTGAGCTGGCATCTCTTTTTCTTTTTTTTGGAGACAGCATCATACTATGTTGCCCAGGCTGGTCCAGAACTCCGAGGTTCAAGCTAGCCTCCAGCCTCAGCTCCTGACTGTCTGGGACTGTAGGCACGCACCCCCATGACCAACAGCAGCATATTTTCAATCATAATGTTCATCCTTCTTAGTGCAAATTATGGAAACTCCTATGCTGTAAGTACCGATGCAGGGGAGCAAGCGCGAGGAGGAACTGTTCGTCAGGATTCGATCAGGAGGAAGAAACGAGATTCAGTTTTCAGTCCGTGCACCCAGCTCCGAGACATGTTTTGGAGTCCACCGTGCATACAAAGCACCTGCGCTCAGCAGGGTCACCCATCCCTCCCTGAGAGCTCCGCTGGGGACTGTGTTGCCGCTGACTGATCAGTTCTCCTATGCTTATCACCACTGTCATCTTTGCTCAAAAGAGGGAGTGGAGAAGAGCGACAAATGGTCACGAGATGCCGGGCTGTGATGGAGAGAGGATTAGGGGAGCCTGGTTTATTTCTGGTCTGAATATGGCCAATAAACAAAGGCAGAACAAATCAAAGCAAGCCTTCTTCTGTAAACCCAATAATCGAAAACACACATACTCAGGCCCTGCCGTGACGCCAAATCAACCTTTCACAAACGTTGCCTCCTGAAAGCGATCTTCCCACAAGCTCAGATTGAGGCTGGCTATAAATTTATGCCCAATATGATGTTTCTTTTCTGCAAAGGAAAATAAAACGATGCAGTCCATGAGTAGATAGAAAAGTGCACTGGAGTTTGGCATTCACATGGACTATAGACAAAGTCATAAAATTAATGTGCAGTGCGGGATGGCCTTTATGACAACATCTAAGAAAATGCACCAATTATAAATTTGCTCAAAGGATGAGCTAGCTTGTCCTGCCTGGAGCCCATCCGGCTGTCACCTTGAAATGAATATTTACTAAGGGAATCAAATAAAAGCATTTCGAGTCCACTAAAGGAATATATTTAAATGTAGATGATGACAACAACATAATAGGTGACAGGATGACTGGGCTTTTAAAATAATAGAATAAATTGCATCCTTTGGGAGGAGCTGTCAGGAGTATGTTTTTGGCGTCTTTTGGTTCTTCTTAAATCAAGATGTGAAGTCAGTGAAGTAAGAGGTAGGCACTTCCTGGAAACGAGACCTTTGCAGCCATTTCTGGGGTACTCGCTCATTGGTTTGCAAAAGTGTGGGTGCGGCAGCTGCATGTTGGATGACAGGGTCTCCTCGAGGCAGGCAGTGTCCTTGATTAGTGTGCTTGCTGTGCTGCTCTGCTGTGGCTGGAATATGGTTTGTGTGTGGCCCCTAAGGTCCACATGTCGGATGTCTGGTCCCCAATAAGGGCACATTAAGAGGTGGAGGTGCCTTTAAGAGGCGGGGCCTAGTGGGAGATCATTAGGTCATTGGGGGTGGTGCCTTCTAGAAGAGTTAAGATAGTTCTCTTGGGGTCCTGTTTAGTCCTCAGCAGAGGGTTGTTACAAAAGAGCAGCCTGTCTCGCTGCGCGATCTTTCTCCCTGGCATGTACCTGCCAAAATGCCATCTGCCATGGAGCCTTTACCAGAGCTGGTCCCAGGCTGTGTGGATTTTCAGCCTCTGAAACAGTGAGCCACACAAACCTCTTTTCTTTACAAATCTCCCAGCCCTCATATTGGAGCAGCAGGAAACAGCCACAGGCCGGCTCCCACCGCTTCACCTTACTCATCTGGCAAAAGCGCCGTCACCGAGAAAGAGGGGTGCAGAACTAGGTGACCACTGAAGTGCTCAGGGAGGTGGGGACTGAGAGTCCTCGGGCTGTGCCCCGGAGCCACCCTGACCCTGCGGTTCCTGCCCAGGGGCAGCTTCTGCCTCACGTGGTGCCGATGGTGTAGAGCTGCTCACCCCGGCACTCCTGGAACTGGCCCCAGCAGTCCGTGGTGAACAGCAGCTGCAGTGGGGGCCGCTTCCTCGCCAACTCGCATCTCAGCAGCCTCTCCCCTTGCCGATCTTCAAGGCCAATCAAGGACAATACTTGTCTTTTCTTGAGCACCTTGGGCAGCTTGGCTGCGGAGATGCAGACCAAGTTCTTGAAGCAGGGAGGGCTTCTGTGGGTCGCAGGACCCTGGGGAACACGGACAGAGTGGACTAAATCGGCCACTGTTTTGAATGGGACTGGATCAGCAATCAACAGGAACTGTCCTGCAGAGAGAGCAATGGAAGACAACGCTCAAAGTATTCCACCAACGGAAGTGGCGGAGAACCGTGGCTCCGAACCCAGTGCTGTTTGGAAGTATGGTGTTTGTTATTACTGCTTTTTAAATATAACTCTCTCCCTCTAACTTGCTGAATCCAAGGAACCCATGGGGCCTCCCTCAGACTCCCCAACCTGCCCTGGGTAGGCCTCTGCCTCTCTCCCAATTGCTGTGAAATGGTTTCTGCATCTCAGTCTTGTCTTTCCCCAAACACCACTCACCATTTCCAGTGTTCCGAATCGGCTGATATATCCCCGTCACCACAAGATCACACCCCTATCCCAGTGTGTGTCTTGGGGCCCTATCTCTCATCACTATCCCAGCACCTGCTCCAAAATGCAGAGACACCTGGCAATCTCTTCCTGAACATGCCCTTGCCCTTCCTTCCCCTTCCTGGAACACTCTCTGCCCTTTCCCTGAACTGCCAGATCCTTTGGCCCCTGGAAAGATCCTGTTCTCTTGCTATGGCTTGGATCTCAGATGTCCCCTGTGTTAAGGACTTGTTCCAAGCTGGTAGTGCCGTTGGGAAGTGATGGGAACTTTAAGAGGTGGGGCCTAGTGGGAAGACGTGAGGCAGGACCCAGAAGCATGTTGGGACCCGTCCCTTCCTCACACTCTCCACCTCTCATTTGCTCTCTGTATACTCCCAGCCATGATGTTCTACCTCACCACAGGCCCAGAAGCAATGCAGCCAAGCAACCATGGACTGAACCTGCTGAAATCATAAACCAGAAGAGGCCTTTCCTCCTTTACATTGATTATCTCAGGAGTGTTGTCACATCAGTGGAACACTTCTGCAGGACTTTTGTCCACCCAGCGATCACACCTCTCTGGGGCTGTGTGTCAGTTTTCCCAGCTTCTGTTTGGTTCATGTCAATGAGCCCTTTGGAGTTCGTGGGATCACAGTTTCTGAAGGCACAGCCACAGCCTGAGGAATGCAGCGTTGGCTGCTCTCTCAGGCAGCATGAGGGACATCAGTGCCATGTGACTGTGGCCACCCAAACGGGAGCTCAGTATGGATCCTGCAGGTGCTGGGATACAGATGAAGCCATGTCTGCAACTAGGGCATATCCCTGGACTCTTCAGTTGTGTGAATCAAAAACTGTCTTCCCAGTCTATGCCAGTTAATTTTAGTCATTGGCAACTGAAAGAATCCTGAGGTTCCCTCCTTGCCACCACAGTCATTACTATTTCTCTCAATCTCCTTCTTTTCTGGAAGATTCTGTGCCCCTTTAGTAATGTGCACATGTACCTTCCTCCTGTGTACAAGGTCATTTATCCCTCAATTTGAAGATCCTCTAAAATGTTCCTGCTCATTGGAAACTTTCATGAGTCAAAGGACTTTTCCCTATATATTAAAGCCACAGTGTTCTCAATCATATCAATAAATATCTGACTGTTAGCCAGCTTTCCATTACTGTCACAGTCGTTGAGATGATCAATTTAGAAAGAAGAAAGGTTTATTTTAGCCCAGCGTTTTGGAGGTTTCAGTCCATGATTGGCTGGATATATTTTAGGCATCAGCTGTGTTTGTGCATGTGTGTGTGTGTGTGTGTATGTGTAGCACATCTTGGTAAGAGGTGTGGTGGATCAAAATGGTTCACTTCATGGTGGCAAAGCAGAAGAGACAGGGGAAGAGACTATGGCCCCATAATGCCCCTCAAGGTTATCCTGCCAATGAACTAAAGGCCTCCTTCTTAAAGGTTCCCACTCCCAAATGTGCCAAGATGGTGACAAAGTCCTTAATACTTAAACCTTCGGAGAGCACTCCAGATCCAAGCTATAGCACCCACCAAATGAGAAAAACCCCACCAGATTCAACAGAGAAAGATCACTAAAAGAGGGCCAGGCACATCACTAGTAAATATTTGCACAGTATTGGCTGGTATCCATTCGCATGTCCATGTAGATGCACTGCAAGTTCTCTCTTTAGAAGGCCTCAGCCTGTCATTTCTGGACCTGGACCCCAAGCCACAGGGTTGGATATGTGACCCAAGTTAGCTAATCAGAGCAGCCCACTTCCTGGACCATGGTGATTGGTTCAGAGATAGACATGTGATCCAAAGAGGCCCTATCAGCACTCATTAGGTCTTGGCATTTTAATTACTGGGATTGTACACTAAAAAAAGGTTTTGAGCCCAGCATTCCCCATGTGGTAATTTATAATTTGAGCATATTTTCAACTGTGCATGTGGATTCTATGACAAGAATGTTCATTAACTTTCCATTACAGTGAAAAATGAAACACAAAACTAAATATTGTTCCCAAAAAGAGATAGCCCACCATGATGAGATATAAACACACCCTAAAAGTTATGGGAGTTAAAGAATACCTCAAGTTATAGACAAATATTCACTACATAGATATGTTGAAAAATTATAAAACTATACGGGAGTCTTTTGTGTGTACACTAATACTTAGAAAAAAACACTTCAGAGTATAAAGCCAAAGTTAACTCTAATTATTGCCTGGTGGTGATATTACAGGAAATGTTGATTTTCTTTCTACTTAACTTTCTTTTCCTCTTTCCTTTTTTAAAACAAGAAACATAAAATGTCATTTTTCCTGTAAGGAAGAGATTTATTCTAGATTTATATATTCTTATATACTCTAGATTATAATACATTATCTAAATTTTAATCCTTTATCAGGCATATAATTTGCAAACTTTTTCTCCCACTCTTTTGGCTGTCTTTTCACTTTCTTAACAGTGTTCTTTGATGAACAAAAGTTTTTAATTTTGATGAAGTCCAATTTACCTGTTGTTATCTATGCCTTTTTTTTTTGGGAGAAGCATTACTTTTTGCTTTTAAAAATAAAATATCCCTAAAGGGAATGAAAAAGAATTAAAACATGTTATGTACATGCATCAACTCCCCACAAGGAATGTATCCGTTATGTACTGCAAACCTGAAGTAATAAAATAAATAATAAATAAATGAGAAAAAAGAATCCCAGCACTCCGGGAAGCTAAGCCAGCTGAATCAAAAGTTCAAATGCAGCCTGGACAACTTAGGGACTTGGCAAAGTGACTCTAAATCAAAATTTTAAAATAACTCAGGATGCACCTCAGTGTGAAGGCCCTGGGTTCAATCTCCAGTACCACAGAAGAAAAGAAAAAAAAAAGGAAAGGAAAGGAGAAAAGAGCTTATTGATTAAAATCAAACAGAAAAATAAAGTCTCCTGCTATTGTAATGAGTATTCTTACAACTCTTATAATTTTTGTTATAAGAATTCAGAGACACAGAAAGTTTTACACTCCCTGGTACAGTGTGACTTGGCCCCCTCTTTGGTAATATTTAACTTGCCTTTATTTATTTATTTATTTTTTGTGGCACCAGGGATCGAATTCACAACCTCACACCAGCCAGGCAGGCGCTTAAACCACTGAGTCAAACTCCTGGCCCTAGTATTGTAATCCCAAATACTGAGTATGGTAATCCAAGTACTGAAATCTTTTGTTTAGTTTTCCTCACAACCCAAGAAGTTATATTTGTAAATCCACTGAGATGTTATTGGAATCCCGGCAAAATAATTCCAATCTACCATCCCCAATTCAACCCACAGCGAGAGTAAAGATTCCGAGACATATTCAAGGTTAAGGGCAGCCAAGGGGTCCTGAGTCCAATCCTCCTGAGGACATGTGGACAAAGGCCTTGATCCTAGGCCTCTCCCAGAATTTATTAACTAGTGAAGCAAGGGGGTGGCTTGAGAATGAGTGACAGTGAGGATGACGAGAACTACTGAGTAACTTGAGCTGGCTAACAAGGTAGTGAGAAAGGTATCCCTGCAAAATGCAGATAAAGATACGCAGGGGGATCAATTTGCATAACCCAATCAAGATAGCAACTGAATTATTTTAGGAGGCTGCTGCTTCAGTTTCTGATATGCAAACTTTATGCCCTGGAAACTCACAGCCTCTTTTTCGAGGCTCATCCCCAGTCGACATTCCTGGAGCTCACTGGCTCTGCCATCCCGCTGTGCTTTATACATTTTATGAAGGTCACTTTGGGAGGAAACAGGACACTGTCTGATGGCTTTAAAGACTACGTACCAGTACCTGCTTCTGATATGTAAACTTTTATGCCCTGGGGACTCATAGCCTCTTTCTCAAGGCTCATACCCAGTTGACATTCCTGGAGCTCACTGGCTCTGCCATCCTGCTGTGCCTATATATTTTACAGAGATCACTATGGGAGGCAACAGGACACTGTCAGATGGCTTTAGAGATTACATATAAGTACCTCAGATAGCCTTATTTGCAATGCTTAGGGCCAATTAAAGAGGGAAGGAAATACCATAGTCAGCTTTGTATACATCAACATAAGGAAATAAGTTTCGATATAATCAAAGTTGCAACAATTGTTCTGCATTCAAGGGGACCCACTTGAGTTGTCTCCCACACCTAGGTTTTTGAGACAGGGTCGCACTGTATGGTTCAGGCCAGCCTTGTGCTCACGTTGTAGCCCCCAAGCTGGCCTCAAACACAATGCTCCTCCTATCTCAGCCTTTAACTTACCTTTAATAGGTCTGTAACCAAGGCTTTTTAGGGCAGTGAAACTCTGATACTACCACAGCAGCCATATGTCACCATACACTTGTGAAACCCACATGAGCCAACTGTGAATCCCAACCGAAGACTTTGGCTTTGATTTAGCAGTGTGGCAAGAATTTAAGTTCATTGTTTGTAGCAAACATACCACTCTGATTTTAAGGCTGTGAATAAGGGGGGAGGATGGGAAATCTCTGCGCCTGCTGCTCAATTTTAGTGCAAATCTAAAGTTCCAAACATAGTTAATAAAAGAAATTTTAAATACGTGCCTAGCACACTGTCTGACACACCCATTCCAAGGAAGTTATCAGAGATGTAAACTAAGCTTTCCATATGCATATATCCCCTGGTCTATTATTTACAGCTGGATAAATACACAATCAATGTTCAGTTATTTGGGGACAGTAAGCCACTGTTGGTGTGGCTATAGGATGGACTCGTGTAGACTTTAATAATCATGAGCAGACCTGAATTCACAAAAGCAGTGCTCGTGATGTGTTAAGGAAAAAGTTCACGGGTAGTGCAGTGTCGACAATCTGATCTCTATTGTAGAGATGGGATGGAGTTGGTGTGTGTATACAAGACACAGATGCCACAGAGCAAGGCTGTAGGAACACATGTGAAACATACCTTATCTCTAGGTGATACATCTACACACGATCTTACTTCCTGTTGTACTTTGCTGTACTGTTCAAATTTAAATTTACAACGAAAGCATACCATATCCTTTCTTCCAAGGAATAAA
>RJWM01046759.1:0-12180 GCA_004363535.1 Dasyprocta punctata
TTATTTCATTTGTCCATTTCTTGACTAGCACTTTAATTTCAGGTGCTCCATTTTTTTTTTTTTTAGTTCTTTATATGTTCTAGATATTACTGCTCAGTCTGAGGAGGATCTGGTGTTTTTTGGTTGTTGTTGTTTTTTGTTTTCCATTTTGTAGGCTGTCTTTTTACCAATAGAATCTTTTGCTGTACAGAAACTTTTCGGTCCGATATAATCTCATTTGTTGATTCTCACTGCTATTGTACAATTGAGGTTTTGCTTAGAAAATTATTTCTTACACTTATGTCTTCAAATATTTCACTTAGTTTATCCCAGTAGGTTTAGTGTTTCTATTGTACTGTTTAGATCATTGATCCATTATCATTTTAACTTAGTAAATGGTGAGAGTAGGGGTCCAGTTTCCATCTTCTGTAAACAGATAACCAGTTCTCCCAGCACCAACTGTTAAGTAGGTTACCTTTCCTCCTACATGTGGTTTTGGATCACTGTCAATGATCAAATAGCTGAAGATGTCTGGAGATGCTTCTGTGTCTTCTATTCTGTTCCATTGATCCATGTATCTGTTTTTGTTCCAGTACCAATCCATCTTTATCATTATTGTTTTGTAGTATAGCTATCACATGGTATCTCTAATCTCAGTAAGGCAAAGCACAAACTAAGATAAAAATAAAGGAAGAGTAAATAGAGAAATGGGTAGGGGTCTCTTACTGATGTGAAGGAGTCCAGGGGACCAAGGTCAAGGCATGAGGAGGAGGAGATGGGGAAATAGATACAGTGAAGATATGACAAATACAAGGTCCAAATAGCCTCAGTTGAAGTGGTAATTGCATGCCATAAACATGAACTAAGTTTAATAATATCAACAGGAATGGAAATAAGGAAAGGGAAACTAGAAGAGGGAGGAATATGGAGAGATGGGCATTAAAAATAGAAATAAACTGTATTTATGTAGGAATTCCAACCCCCAAAATGAATTATAAAATGCATATACTCATCAATTTTTTAAGAAAAAAAGTAAAGAAGTACTCAAAGCCTGTGTTATCATTATTCTTAAATATTTGTCCTTGTCCGTCCTCATGTTTCTTAACGTCCCTTCTTTTCTCGTATCTTTGTGGATTTGCACATGTATTTTCCACTGTCAAGAAGCCAATCTGATTTTCCATTACAATCTTAGCTTAAATGACATTTTACTGGAAAGCCACCTCTGATTCATTAATTTTCTTCCTGCCATCATCAATCATTTTTTCTGAATTTGTCTCTGTGTCCTTGAGAACAATTTTTAAAGGACTATCCCCACTACTAAATTCATAATACATGTGTTTATTAAATAAATCATATGAAAAAGAAATTGTAAAATGGACATTGTGAGGAATACAATGACAAAACCAGAGAAGTGTTCCCACATCAATAGCATTGCTCACATACATGGAGAAAATGAAAATGCTTGAACTATCCTTTCCAGCTGAGTGATCAAGAGTCTAATACAATTGATGAAAGGTCTAGGTAATACAATATGATGAGAGGAGAAAAATTTTAAATCTCATGTTGGACCAGAAATAAAAACGAACAAACAAATAAACATGAAATTCATAGATGAAGAGGAAATTCAGGGTAAGATGGCAAGGCAGACAAGGATGTGAAAACGGAGGTACTTGTTGAAATGTAGATCATACATAGGTAGATACTCCAAAACTAAGACTGAAGCCAGAGACAGAAAGACAAGATATTGAATGCAAGTTATATGTGGCAGAAGGGGAAAATACTTCTTCTGTGATGAAGCAGACCTACTAGATCAGCTGCAGTTTTCATGTAATCGATTTTCATGCAATCTTTAAGGATCAGGTACCTGATGGAGACCACTGTGAAGCAGTGGCACAACTTACTTCTTGGAGAAGTCCTTGAAGTGACCCCCAAGGTCTTGCTCATTCCCCTGCTTTCCTCAGTATCCCCTCTCTTTGTTTGTAAGAGAAATAAATACAGGCTGCACAGAGAAGCTCTTTGTCTTAGCCATTGTCATAGCCTCAGAGCCAAGAACTCTTCAAAGGGTTTTGATCCTCCTGGAGCCCTAAAATCATACCAGTTGTCTCATTTATTTAAGCCTTTGCTGTGCACTCCTTTGGAAGATTGGGGACCTAGGCCAGGTCCCCGATAGGTACTTATATCTTTAGTAAAGGAAGGAGAAGACAAATAAAATGTTCTAATTAAATCAAGTTTTGTGTTAGCTTGTATATTTGTAGCTGGGATCTTATTACTGCAGACATAGGTAGTGGTATGGGTGTATCAAATGCTAACAGTGAGAGTGTAACTATTGCCCATATTGTGTTTTTCTTATATTTTTTTATTTTATTCTAAAGAGAAAAAATAACAATCAGAATAAAACAGCTTCAAAGTAGGCTAGTAGGAAAACAATAAAAATTAATGTATTATATATTGTTATCTTCATAGTAGTTATTCAGAGTGCAAAACATAGGTGTGAAATATTGTCCAATTGCTTGAACCTCTCACTGAAGGAAAAGCTACAATAGACAGATTGCTAGCTATTGTCACTGTTGCCTCCTCAGATACTATTCAACAGGCTTCTACTTCCCTTGCCAACTTTCATTAAAACGCTTCTACCTCATGTTAACAAGTTTCTGTTGACTCAAGAACAGGCTCAACATTTTTTATAAAGAGAAGAGAGATCTAATTAACAATGAAAGTTTCAAAACTGGTTAGTAGGACAGTTACAATAATTAATGCATTGCATATTGTTGTCTGCATAGTACTTATTCAGAGTAAAAAATATTGACATGGTATCTTGTACAAACAATATTAGCACAAACCTTACTTTTTAATGGATCAAGGGAAGCTAACAGTGTAACTATCATAACTATTTTGTGTGTGGATATATATATATATATTTTTCTTTTCCCTTTCTTACTTTCCCCTTTACCCAGACACAGTTTCTCTTTTCTTTCAAACAATTTCTTCCCTATTCATAATTCTTTTCTTTTTCTTCTTTTTTTTTTTTTTTTTTTTTTTTTTTTTTTTTTTTTTTTTTTTTTTTTTTTTTTTTTTTTTTGCGGCACCAGGTATTGATCTCACAACCTCACACCTGCCAGGACAGGCACTTAAGCCACTGAGCCAAACTCCCAGCCCTAGTTTTTGGAGGCAGGGTCGCACTATGTAGCTCAGGCTGGACTTGCTCTCACGTTGTAGCCCAAGCCGGCCTCGAACTCACAACACTTCTCCTACCTCAGCCTCCCGAGTGCTGGGATTAAAGGCGTGCACCACCACGCCCGGCTCCTATTCACAATTCTTATCTGATAAGTTTTTTGTGGATTTGTGATGTGTCCATTTGTTTAGCGTGGCCTCAAATTTTCAGAATTCTATTTATTGCATGTTTTCACTTTAGATAGATATGACAGCAAATTATTTAAAGATTTGGAGGTCAGAACAGAAAGAATGAACTTTTCTTAAACTTTCATGTTTTGTTGTAGATCACCTGACTTGCCTCATTGATATGAAGAAGCAATTACCCCCACCCTCCACCATCTTCTCAGTGTCTCCAACTCGAGCACCAGGAGCACATGCGTCTCAGTCTGTTGTGAAGGGTACAGGAATGCTCAGCTACAAAAGCCACCCAGAAAAGGGATAACTGTAACTGCTTGCATTTCTTCATCTGAGAAGTGTGTGTCCATCTCAGATGCCCATTTTTGGATGGGGTCTTTAAGTCTGAGAGGACTAATTTTTTTGAGTTCTTTATATGTTCTTGATAGTAATCCTTTGTTTCAGAAACAACTGGCAAATATTTTCTCCCACGTTGTGGATTGTGTCTTCACTCTGTTGGTGTTTTCTCTTGCTGTGCAAAAGATTTTCAGTAGGAGGAGATCCCATTTGTTTATTCTTTTCTATAGGTCCTGTGAAATCTGGGTTTTATTCATAAAGTCTTTGCCTACACCAATGTCTTCAACAGTTTTGCCTACTCTATCTTCCAGCAGATTTAATGTTTCTGCTTTAATATTAAGATCTTTAATCCATTTTGATTGTAACTTAGTACGTGGTGAAAGATGTGGGTCCAGTTTTAATCTTTGACATGTGGAAAGCTGGTTTTTCCAACACAAGTTTTAAAGAGGCTATCTTTTTTCCAGTGAATGTGTTAGGCACCTTTATCAAATATAAGGTGCCTTAGTGTGCCTGCAGTTGTATATGCATCTTCTAATTTATTCCACTGATCTTCAGGTTTGTTTTTTTTGCCAGTACCACACTGTGTTTATCAGTGTAGCTTTATGGTATAATTTCAAGTCAGGGGTTGTGGTGTCCCCTGTCTTCTCTTTGTTGCCTGGGGTTGCCTTTGCTATTCTAGGTCTTCTGGTTTCAGATGAATTTTAGGATTGTTTTCTCTAATTCTGTGAGATATGCTATTGGAATTTTGATTGGAATTACAGTGAATCTGTATAACAATTTTGGAAGTATGATCATTTTCACTATGTTGGTTCTTCCTACCCAAGAGCACGGGATATCTCTCCACTTTCTAATATCCTTGTCAGTCTCCTTTTCCAGAATACTGTAGTTTTCAGTGCAGAGTTTTTATATATGCTTCAGTAGGTTGACTCCTAGTTATTTCATTTTTTTAGATGCTATTGTAAAAGGTATTGTTTCCCTGATTTCTCTCTCAGCAAGTTTGTTATTCATATACAAAAAGACTATTGATTTTTGAGTGTTGATTTGTAACCAGCTGCATTACTGAATTTGCTAATTAAATCTAAAAGACTTTTAGTGGAACTCTTGGGGTCTTCTAAGTACAGTACCATGTCATCTGCAAATAATCATAGTTTAACTTCTTCCTTTCCTAACTTTGTTCCTTTTATTTTGTTCTGTTATCTAATTGCTCTGGCTAAAGTATGCAGGACTATGCTGAATAAGAGTGGAGACACTGGACATCCTTGTCTTACTCTTGATTTTAGAGTGAAAGCTTTCAGTTTTTGTCCATTTAGTATGAAGTTGGCTATTGGTTTGTTGTAGATGGCTTTTATCAGATTGAGATAAAGACCATCTATTCCAATTTTCAGTATGTTTTTTTATCATGAATAGGTACTGAACTTTGTTGAAACATTTTTCTGCATCTATTGAGATGATCATATGATTTTTGCCCTTGGCTCTGTTAATATGATGCACTACATTTATGAACTTATAGATGTTGAACCATACCTCATCCCTGGGATGAATGCCACTTGATCATGATGCACAATCTTTTGGACAATTTGTTGCAGTCTCTTTGCCAGTGTCTTACTGAGGATTTTTACATCAACGTCCTTTAGGGAGATTGGCCTGTAATTCTCTTTCTTAGATGGGTCCTTCTCTGGTTTTGGAATCAGAATAATGCTTGTTTGCAGGAATGTATTGATTCTCTTTCAATTTCATTAAGGAGTTTGAGAAGTAGTGGTGTTAAGTCTTCACTAAATTTCTTGTGGAATTTAGCAATGAATCTATCAGGGCCTGGGTTTTACTTCGTTGATGGTTTTAAATTACATCTTTGATTTCATTTATTGATATTGGTTTATTTATTATTTTATATCTTGATTCAACCTCTGTAACTCACACATATCTAGGAATCTGTCCATTTCTTCTGTATTTTCCATCTTGTTAGAGCACAAGTTTTCAAAGTAGATATAGATGATTTTCTGGATTTCTACAGGGTCAGTTTTGATTTCACACTTTTTATTCCTAATTGCATGAATTTGAGTCCTTTATTTCCTTTTTTTGTAAGGTTGGCCATGGGTTTGTTAACTTTATTTAATCTTTCAGAGAGCCAACTCTTTGATTCATTGATTCTTTGTATTGTTTTTTTAGTTTCCATTGTGTTAATTTCTGCTCTGATCTTTACAATTTCCTCCCTTGTATGAGCTTTTGGTTTAACCTGCTCTTCTCTTTCTAGAAGTTTGAGGTTCGACATTATGTTTTTTATATGTGCTTGCTCTGTTTTCCTGCTACAAATTTCCCACTTAAGACTGCTTTCATTGTGTCCCACAAGTTCTGGCATGTTGCATTGTCTTTATCATTCAACTGTAAAAACTGTCTAATTTCTTCCTTAATTTCATTTGTGACCCACTGATTGTTCAGTAGCATGCTATTTAGTTTCAATTGTTGATAAAGTTCTTGTGGTTTCTTTTGGCATGGATTTCCAATTTCATTGCATTGTGGTCTGATAGTATGCAAGAGATAATTTCAATCCCTTTACATTTACTTCAGCATTTTCTTTGAGCCAGTATATGGTCTATTTTGGAGAATGTCCCATGGGCAGTTAAGAAGAATGTGTATTCTGTTGTTGTGGAGTGAAACACTCTATGGACACCTACTAAGTCCATTTGTTCAAAAGTTTGTTTTTGTTCTAATATTTCATTATTGATTTTTTATCTAGTTGATCTGTCCTTTTGTGACAGCAGGGTATTGAGTTTTCCCAATACAACTGTATTAATGCTTATTTCATTTTTCATGTCCATTAATAATTGTTTTATATAGCTGGGTGCACTGATATTTGTTGCATATATATTTATTATTGTTATCTCCTCCTTTTGAATTGTTCCCTTTACCAGGATGTAATGACCTTCTTTATCTCTCTTAATCAGTCTTGGCTTGAAATTCGCTTTATATGCAAATAGAATAGCTACCTCTGCTTTTTCTGAATTCCTGTTATGTGGAGTATTGTTTTCCATCCTTTGACTTTCAGACTATGTATTAATCAGGGTTTACTATAGAAATGGATATAACACAAGATATACAACTATCTTAGTTACTTTTCACTCATTGCTAAGACAAAATACCTGATGCCCAAAATTAGGGAAGTAAAGGTTTATTTCTTACAGGTCTCCAGGGTTTCAGTTCATACTTAGTTGTCTCCAAGGCAGCATGATATGCCAAACAGCAAGGTGAACTGGCAAGAGAAAGGGTGACAGAGAGGGGAAGACACACATTCCTCTCATCCTTACCCTGTACGTCAGCTCCACCTCTGAGTGGGTACGGCACTCACATCACCAATCCCAGCACTAGACAACAAACCAATCACAAACGCCAGACTCAGCCCCATCCAAATTATATGAGGCATTGGGAGGACACAGGATCAAACCAATATAACAACTCTATAAGAAATTACAAGATTGGCTTACAATAGTCAGCCGCAAAGTTGAATAAAGGAACATGCAGAGGGTGTCTGCAAGCTGGAGAGTGAAGTTTCCAGCCCGAAGACTGGAGTTTACTGCAGTGTTCTCAAGTCCAGATCAGGAGGCAGATAGGTCTACAATGGAACACTGAAGAGTCTATGACAAAGGCTGAAGAGTATATGACAAAGTGGAACAGTCTGTGCCAGAAGCCAGGAAACAATGTCCAAGCTGAAGGCAAAGACTGGAGTTTATCCAGAGAAGAAGCAATCAGTCCCTTCTCATTTGCCTTTTATAGTATGCAGGCTGCTCCCCTGGGGTAGGTGTAGCACTCACACCATCTGCATGCCCTCCTCTTGCACAGGCTGAGGATGTTACAAACTAGGGACCCTGGCCCCATGATGAATCATTTAGTTGAACTTCTGACCTTCTCAAATTGATGCAATGAACAATATCCTAGAATGGTGACTGCTTGTTCTCTCCACCCCAGGATGTAGAGCTGCTGAGTTACTTAGCTAACTTGTAGACTTCGCAAATTGACACAATGTATAAATCATAACAGTCTATGAATTTCTTTTTGAATTAAATGTGTTTCTTGTATACAGCACATCTTGGATCTTGCTTCTTGATCCATTCTGCCAGTTTGTGTCTTTTGACTGGTAAATTGAGACCATTAACACTGATGGTTAAAGCTGATACGTATTGACTTATTCTTGTCATGTTATTTCCCTGTTATTGCCCCCCCTTTTCCCCTTCCCTCTAACTGTTTGCCTTTCCTGGTGGACTCCTTCTGTTAAGGTTCATGGAATTGCAGCCCTTATTATCTCTTTCTAGATTGTCCTTCAGAATATTTTGGAATGGTGGTTTGGTGATGGCAAATTTCCAGAGATGTTCTTTGTCATGGAAGTATCTTATTTCTCCAACAAATTTGAAAAATAGTTTTGGAGGATGCATCAGTCTGGGTTGAAAGTTGTTTTGCTTTATAACTTGTAGTACATCACTTCAAGTTCTCCTTGACTTGAGAGCTTGAGCTAAGAAGTCAGCTGTAATTCTGATGGGCTTTTCTTTCTTTCTTATTTTTTGCTTTTAACTTTTTCTTATTTAAGCAGAAAAAAAAGACATATATAACAAAGACAAAAAAAACAGACAAACAAAAGACTAGAGTAAATGCATAACAGTAACATTACAGGTTTACAAAACAGGATGATAGAAACTTGACAATGGTTGCAATATTGCCTATCTTTATCTTTAAAATGGTTGCTTATGTTAACAGATATAGACATGTAAAATTGATCTAATCATATCAGCATTAATTGTTCTTTCTCAATAACAAATATATTCAGCAGTGTGTTTGTTTCAGTTATCTTACATATACATATATAAAGATTTATATCTTTTCTTTTTCTTCCCCCTTTCCCCTTTCTTTCTTCCCAGTTACTTTTGCTCTTCGAGCTGTTCCTCACCCTTACATAGTATTCATTATAGATTTTGGATCATATATACTTTTTCAGTTTCTTACACTAGGAAAACAATATGGTATTTACACATGTGGGTTTGATTTATTTCACTTATGAGTATGGTCTCAAGTTGTGACCATTTACGTATAAAAGTCTCAATGCAATCTTTCTTAATAGTTGTGTAATACTCCACTGTATAAAAATACCACATCTTTTTTATCCAGACTTTGATTGATGGGTCTTTGATTGATCCAGTCTTTGATTGATGGGTTGTTTCCAAGATCTAGCTATTACAAATTGGTTTGCTATAAACATGGGTGCACAAATAACACTGTGGTATGATGTTTTCAGTTCTTCTGGGAAAATGCCCAGAAGTGGGATAGCTGGGTTAAATGAGATCTCTAATCCTAGCTTCTTGAGGAATCTCCACACTGACTTCCACAGTGGTTGCACCAGTCTACACTCCCACCAACAGTGGAGAAGAGTTCCTTTTTCCCCACAGAACCTCCAGCATTTGTTGTTACTTGATTTTTTAAACTTGGCCATTCTTTCTGGAGTGAGATGGAATCTCAGAGTTGTTTTAATTTGCATTTCATGAATGACCATTGATGTCGAACATTTTTTCATATATTTATTTGCCATTTGTATTTCTTTCTCTGAGAAGTGTCTATTCATCTCAGATGGCCATTTTTGGGTTGGGTCCTTGAATTTTAGGGGCCTGATTTCTTTTAATTCTTTCTATGTTTTAGATAGAAGTCCTTTGTCTGATGGACCATTCGCTAAGATATTTTCCCAATTCCTGGGTTTTCTTTTTAACCTGTTGGATATTTCCTTTGACATGCAAAAACTTTTTAGTAAGATGAGATCCCAGGTGTTGATTCTGGGAAGTGTTTCCCCTGCAATCTGATTTTTGTTCATGAACTCTCTGCCTACTCCTATGTCATCAAAATTTTTACCTACTCTATCTTCTAGTAAGTTTAGTCTCTCTGATTTAATATTCAGATCTTTCATCCATTTTGACTTTATTTTAGTGGATGGTGATAGGCATGGATCTAGTTTTAGTTTACGGCATATAGAAAGCCAGTTTTTCCAGTGCCATTTGTTAAAGAGACTGTCTTTCTTCCAATGTACCTGTTTGGCCCCTTTGTCAAAGATGAGGTGGCTAAGTGTGTTTGTAGTTGTGGCTGTATCTTCTTATCTATTCCACTGATCTTCAGGTCTGTTTTGATTCCAGTACCATGCTGATTTTATGACAGTAGTTTTGTAGTATAGTTTCAAGTCGGGGATTATGATGCCTTCTGCCTTCCCTTTGTTGCCCAGAATTGCCTTTGATATTCTAGGTCTTTTCTGGTTCCAGATGAATTTCAGGAATGCTTTCTCCAGCTCTGTGAGGTAGGTAAGTGGTATTTTGATTGGGATTGCATTAAATCTGTATAACAATTTTGGGAGAATGGCCATATTCACGATGTTTGTTCTTCCTATCCATGAACAGGGAATATCTTTCCATTTTCTGAAATCTTCGATTTCCTTCTTTAGAGTAATGTAATTTTCACTGTATAGATCTTTTACTTCCTTTGTTAGATTGATTCCTAAGTATTTCATTTTTTTTGGATGTTATAGTGAAGGGTGTGGTTTCCCTTATTTTTCTCTCAGTGACTTTGTTGTTTGTGTACAGGAATGCTATTGATTTTTGAGTGTTGACCTTGTATCCAGCTACATTACTGAATTTGGTTATTACTTCTAGAAGTCTTCTAATGGATTTTTGGGGGTCTTCTATGTAGAGTATTATATCATCTACAAATAATGATAATTTTACTTCTTCCTTTCCTATCCTTATTCCCTTTATTTCTTTCTCTTGTCTAATTGCTCTGGCTAATGTTTCCAGAACTATATTTAATAGGACCAGTGATAATGGACATCCTTGTCTTGTTCCTGATTTTAGGTTGAAAGTGTTCCATTTTTGTCTATTTAGTAAGATGATGGCTGTTGGTTTATGATATATGGCTTTTATCAGGTTGAGGTAGAGACCATCTATTCTGATTTTCTGTAGGGTTTTTAACATGAATGGGTATTGGATTGTGTCAAAAGCTTTTTCTGCATTTATTGAGATAATCATGTGGTTCTTGTCCAAATATGGGAAGAGAATCTGAAATACAGGTAACTGAGGCATACAGAACCCCAATTAACCACAACCAAAATAAATCCTCACACAGACATATAATAATAAGGGTATCAGAAATACAGCACAAGAACAAAGTACTAAAAGCTGTCAGAGAAAAGAAACAGATCACCTATGAAGGAAAACCTATCAGAATCACGGCAGACTTCTCAACACAAACCGTTAAGCAAGAAGAGCTTGGAGTGAAGTATTCCAAATCCTGAAAGAAAAAAAACTTTCAACCCAGATTGATGTACCCTGCAAAACTATCCCTAAAAATTGATGGAGAAATAAGATACTTTCATGACAAAGAAGAACTAAAGAAATTTATGGCCTCCAAACCAACACTACAAAGAGTACTGAAAGACACTCTAGAAAGAGACAAAGATAGCCTCAATCTTAAGAATAACAGCAAAAGGAAATGACTAAGTACGGCAAATAATTAAACAAAAAATGTAGAAAACCAACAACAAAAATATATCATGACAGGGATGAGCCAGTACATTTCAGTTTTATCAATCAATGTAAATGGTCTCAACTCACCAATAAAAAGAAACAGACTAGCAGAGTGGGTTAAAAATCAAAACCCAACAATATGCTGAGTACAAGAAACACATTTCACTCAAAAGGAAATTCATAGACTAAAAATCAAAGGCTGGTAAACAATACTCCATGCAACAGGAACCCAGAAAAAAGCAGGGGTATCTATTATGTTTGTAGACAATGCAAACTTCAAACTGAGAATGTTCAAAAGAGATAAAGAACATTACTACATACTTGTTAGGGGAAAACTTCAAGAGGAAGAGATTACAATTATAAATATATATGCACCGAATATGGGAGCACCCAACTGTGTAAGACACTTCTTAATAGACATGAAAAACCAAATAAACAATAATACAGTTATAACACCCCACTGTCACAGAGAGTCAGATCAACCAAACAAAAAATCAGCAAAGAAGTAACAGAACTGAATCAAACTTGTGAACAAATGGACCTAGCAGATGTGTACCAAGTATTCCACACATCAACATCAGAATACACATTCTTCTCAGCTGCACATGGGTCACTCTCTAAAATAGATCATATAAAGATCCACAAAACATGCTGAAGTGAATGCAAAGGAACTGAAATAATTCCATTTATATTATCTGACCATAGCACAGTAAAACTGGAAATGATGACAAAAAAACCTACAATAACTGCATAGACACATGGAAATTAAATAATACCCTCCTAAATAACCAATGGGTCACAGAAGAAGTTAAAGAAGAAATTAAACAATATCTACAATTGAATGAAAATGCAAATACAAATTACTGGAACCTGTGGGACACAATGAAAGCAGTCCTCAGAGGGAAATTTATAGCACTAAACTCCCACATCAGAAAAATGGAAAGAACACACATAAACAACCTAATGCTGCACCTCA